>JAHLJT010008756.1:52430179-52661624 GCA_031308135.1 Acheta domesticus
CACGGCGACGGCCATGGGCGTCTCGGAGGAGAGCGCGGGCGGCGGCCCCGGCCCCGGCGGCGGCGGCGGCGGGGGGCAGCGCGGGCGGCGGCGCGGGCGGCGGCGGCGCGGGCGGCGGCGGCGGTGCGGCGCCGGCGGTGGCGGCCGAGGAGGGCGCGGCGGCGGGCTCGCCGCCCGCGGCGGCTGCCCAGGGCGACGCCCCGCCCACGCCCACGCCCACGCCCGCGCCCGCGCCCACCGACGACAAGGGCCCGGCGCCCGGGCCCGGCGCCAGCAACGCCAGCGACCACAACAGCGAGGAGGGCGAGCTGGACGAGTTCGCGCCCAAGCGCAAGCAGCGCCGCTACCGCACCACCTTCACCAGCTTCCAGCTGGAGGAGCTCGAGAAGGCCTTCACGCGCACGCACTACCCCGACGTCTTCACCAGGTCAGTGCATGATGCCGCACCTCGCGGATATTCGAGCAACCAGTCCGTCGAGAGGCTTTCAATTGATTGTCGTACCCGTGCGGGAACTCTCGCATGCTACACCCCACCCTCTCCCTATTTTTCCATTTCCATATTAAGCCTGTAAAATATATTTTTCTTCAAGACCCTCTTATCCTCCGTTACGTGTTATATACATCACCTTGTAATTGATAACAATATAATACACTGTTGTCGGTACAAGCTGTTCTTATTTAGCTTTATTATCGAGCAAAGAGGTACACCCGTGTAATTCAATCGCATATAATATCAAGTAATTAGTAATTTCACATAGTTGCAGATTCTACATGCTGTGAACACATGGGGTAGAATCCAGAAGCATCGAACCAGCAAAAATGTAATAGAATGGTCAAGAAGATCTGATCCTGTAGAGTGCGGTGTGGGGAACGTTTCTTTAGGGTCTTTGGCCTTAATATTTTAGTTTTTAAGTCCCTAGAACGCTTCGTTCAGGGATTATTTAACAATATAGATTCATAATCCCTCACGTGCGTTGCTGTTTGCATTTTACATGAATATTAACGAGTAGATGCGTTTTTTAAGCAAATCCTTCATATTTGTAAAGTCAAAGTGCAATTCGTCACGCCTCCGTGACATTCTCTTTCTTTAGAGACCTCATTTATAAAGATTGGTTGCGTGTGAGAGCCGCAAAGGGGAGATACACTATGGAAATAATATAGGAGACGATGCTACCAGTTTATAATGTTAAGCTTCTTTATTTGAGTACGTATTTTGAAAACGAGTGAGTTTTCAGATTTCTACGAATGTAATAATTAAGCATAAAAGAGGTGATTACTTTTTTTTGTATAACAGCGTTATAAATTTATAAGGGAATTAAATTAATTTTTTTGAAAGAACTTTATTTGATATCTATGCCAAAAACTATGGTCGGCTGTTCGGTTTATAGCTACCTTCCCACGATTCTCTCGCTGCGATTGGCTGAATGTGTGATGGCGCAATTCGTCGTGCCATAAACGTCAAATACGTCATAATCTATGCTGTAAGATGTCATTTTACGAACGATTTCTTGCAACATAAAAAGTTGTATAGAATGCTGGAATAAGAAAAAGGATATTATCGTAGGTAATACAAAGTGTGCAGTGGAAATTTCCGATAAATTCACGTGTTGCGGAACGGTGAGGAGTATGTTCGTATATCGAATGGGCTTTAAGTGACGCACACCATCTTCTCTGGCTTCTCTGGCACCTTGTGATTGACCATTAGGGAGGAGAGGGTAAGTAAAAGCGATACTTTGTGGGGATACGTCTTGATTGGTTCATATCAAATGTGTAGTTCAACGCTGTTGGTATTCATTTTACTATGGCAGTAGTTATAGTAACAAGTAGATTCAAAGAATTATAAGTTGACGGCATTAAATCGTGATTTTCTCGGATTCAGAACCTCATAAACGCTGTAATAGTGAAACAAGACAATGAACGTACCACTAAAGGCTGCATGTGATGTCGCACACGGAATAAAAAGTGATAATCATTTCAAATCTAAGATACTCGTATGATCTCACAGTTACAGAATAATTAGAAAGATTTTCGGCTTTAAATTTATTTTTGTCTTTGATAAACATTTCTTTTTGAAAATACATTTAATATTAGAAGATTTACGTAGTCTTTAATCTTATCCGAAATGGGACCGGTCCTACCATATTGAAGTGCACTCTAGGTTCTATAAGTAACCTAGGAATAGGATAAGGAACTTAGGATAAGGAAGTATCCAAATCCTGGTCGATCAGCGAGTGATTTGGGAAGGTTCAAAAAGTTTCACGGCAGGGTTTCTCAGGTATTTCCTTCTTCCTCCTATCATTGCATCTTCACTTATATAATATGATGTATTGACAATAAAACATCACAGCCGTGATGACCATGAAAGACCGTGAAAGAAATGTTACGGAATTGCGATTTTCTAAATAAACAATCTAGAACTAACAATTCTCGCTTAATTTAGGAACACAGCTAACAATATCCAACAAATAGTGACGTATGCATTGTAGAAAATGTCATCAATCCGTGCATGTGTTGTGTGTGTCTCAACTCCTCTTTCTAGAGCAAAATGGTATTAAATTTCCGTTGTCGCAACATAATATTTTTCTGCGACACGAGCAAGCAATTTTCAAGAAAAGATTGATCATTTTATTAGTCCAATGAGATAAAAATTGTTATTAAACACGTCGTGTACTGAATGGTGCGGAAAAATAATTAAGGCAAGTGGAATGACTTCCGAGGTGGCCCTTCCTTCATCCAGCGAGGCGGCGTGAGTTGTTCAGGGGCGCTGCCGCGTAAATTCACCTTCCTCGGCGTTATTTGGCAACGACTTGGCTACACGCTCCACATGGCGTGCCCGTTTCCATTCATTGCCTGCCGGCAAGGACACATGCTAAGAGACTAATTGGAAAACGACATTCCGTTCTAAGTACCTTTGGCATTTGCCATGGCGGACTCTGCGGTGTAGACGTGTATTTGTCAAGAAGTCGCCGCTTTGACACGCCATCTGGAACTAATGCACTCAATTGATTTGTAGAGATGCCTTCTTTCAACTTGTTGCAAGTCCTTGGCTCTGGGCGGAAATCTTGTGCTTTCCTAAGCATTTCTGTGTATTTTTAAACATAATGTAAGCATTATTCGGTTCTTAAAGGTCACATTTTATGTTTACAAGGAAAGTTCCAAGTATTTATGTGATCGAATATGTTTTTACATTTTCTAATACTGCTACGTAATATAGGAAAACCAGTTTAATATTTTAGGGGTAAATGCGTATTTTTTGACAGAAAAACTTGTCTTGTGGATCTCGGATACGTCGGATAGTCATTATCCTCCGACTCTGTCGAAATTTTCTTTAAATTTGCTCCAGATTGGCTTTTGAATTTTTGTCCAAATAGAGCACTGTACGTTTATAAAAATGATAGTTCCGATTTTCATTTCTCTGAAGTTTAGAAATTTGCAAAAGTCCTTCCCCTCCTCCCACAAATATATTATTGAAAACAGATTTTTTCTTAATGAAATCCGTACTTCAAAATTATATACTTAAATTGTACAATGTTGTCAGAATATTAATACTTTTCCGCAATTTTTAGCGAAATGTGACATTAAAAAACAAGTTGTTCTCAAAAACGGCTACAAATTTTATTTTGGTTGTTTTATAACTAGTCAATTTCTCATAATAATGTAGCATATGTTATTTTTTATTAAAATGTCTTGAATTTGGAAAATTGCAAAACTTCAATTTTTCCAACACATTTTACACAGTTAGTATTCAAGTTAGAGTTTTGCAAAAAAGATTTTCTAAATATTAGATCTTCATGTACAGTTCTGAAAATATTGTATTTTTTGCGTAATTTTCGGTTGAAACGTGCAGTATCCAAGAACATTCCGAATGTATTATATTCCAGAAATTAGTGTTTTTGTGGTCAATAGGTATAGACGCTGTTACTCGCGATTCCCACTTTTTTTATTTTATTTTACATTTAAAGATAGTACAACGTTCAGACGTGAGGCTCTTCAGTTGATTGGCCGAGCAACTTTGCATCAGAAAATTGTGAAGGGGGTAACTGTTTGTTACCTCCCTGATAGTGATTTCATTTGTTGTACCTTCAACCAAGGTTATTGCGAGGGAATTATGTTAGAGCAATGACAGGATTAAAAAGAAAATACGATGGGAGGGACAGGTAATTGCTAGAAATGTTCCTACCTTATCTAATATCAGAGAGGTATTGAAGGAAAATATGGAATGGGAGTCTGTTTCTTAGGCGGGAAAGTGGGGGCTGATCGGTTCCTATTTCGTACGTGACTGCTCCTTGTACATGATTTAAATTATTGAAAAAATTATGTGCCAGCTTTGTAATAAATGAAGTAATTGGTTCTATTGCAAGATCGTTGTGGAGGGTCTTATTGCTGACAAACCAGGGGGCATTTACTGTAATTCTTAAAATTTTGTTTTGGAAGATTTGTAACTTGTTTAATGTGGTTGGGGCAGCTGAAATCCAAACAGGACATGCGTAGGTTAATATTGGCCGAAGAATAGATTTGTAAATGGTTAAAGTGGAATGAATTTTTAGAGAAGAGTTACGGTTAAGAATTGGACGTAAAATAGCTAACCTTCTATTGACTTCAATTACTTTGGACGAGATGTGACTGTGCCAATTTAGTCTTGTGTCCATCAGAACGCCGAGATAACGAATAGATGAGTTCAGAGGAGACCAAGGAATGATAGAAGAATCCAAAGTCAAAGGGCGAGGAAAGACAGGATACCTTAGAGTAAATACTTTGGCAATTGATTTGTTTGGGTTGATTTTAATTTTCCACAGTTTAGACCAATTTTCTATGTTTTTTAGGTGACATTGAATTATACGACATGCTGTGTTTAGATTTCGGTTTGCATAAAAGAGTAAAGTATCATCTGCAAAAAGAGCTATATTAACTGTATTACTAGTAGGAATATCTGCGACGTACAAGTTAAATAAGAAAGGAGATAACGGGGATCCTTGTGGAAGACCAGCAAGAACAGCCCGAGGTGAAGAAATGAAAGAGTTAAGACGTACAGAGAAAATGCGATTCAGTAGGAAACTTGATAAGATGTTGTAAAGATATAATGGTATTCCAATTTTCCTTAATTTGAATTTTAATCCATCATGCCACACTCGATCAAACGCCTGGGCAACGTCTAAGAAAACTGCAAGTAAGTGAAAACCCGATTGAAATGAAAAATGAATTTGTTCTGTTAATCTTAATAACTGATGAGTTGTTGAGTGGCTTTCTCTGAAGCCAAATCGGAAAGAAGGAAGCACGTTAGTATCAAGAATGAATTTTTTAAATCTTTTTAATACAAGTTTTTCAAATATTTTTGACAAAATTGGAAATAAACTAATTGGTCGATAATTTGAAGGAAGATTTAAGTTTTTTTGAGGCTTTGGAATAGGAATTATTAGAGAGTGTTTCCAAGAATTAGGATAATATCCTAGTCGCAATGCCGAGTTAAATATATTGTTTAGATACGCAAGACCATGTCTGGGCAGATTCTTTAAGATATTTGCAGTGATTCTGTCATGGCCTGGTGACTTTTTATTTGGTAGCTTTTTTATTAGTTCAAATATTTCGTTAGGTGATATAAAAGAAATTCGATTTGGTACATCTAAATTTGGTGACTGCACAAAATGTGTTATTGTGCAGTGTCCTCTATCGTTTACAGCATGCTGGGTGAAAGTAGTTGCGAAATAATCTGCTAATAACTCAGCTTTTTCAGAAATCGACTGTGCAATTTTGTTGTTACCTTTTAATGGCGGAATATTGATTGACTGACCTAACAATCGACGTGTTGCTTTCCAAAGAGATGAATCTTGCGGATTAAGATTTGAAACATATTTTTTGTAGCTTTCCATTTGGTACATCGTAAGAGCGTTTCGAACCAATTTCGTTAGATGGTTTAATGCAGATTTCAAATGAGGTAGGCGATGTTTTGCCCATAAACGTCTGATTTTGTTCTTTTGTGATATTAAATTACGTAATTGCTCAGGTAGCGGATATTTGGTGAGCCCTCTGCGAGTAGCAGTTAGTGAATGAGATGAAAAGTCAATTGAATTTGTGATGGCATTAGTAAACAAAAGTGTGCCTTGGTCAATTTCTGCAGGGGTTTTCAGATTCGAGAACGGAGGAAAGAGCGATGATAACCGATTTTGAAATGTGTGCCAATTTATTTTGTGAGTAGATAAATGCGGTGGAGAATTAGGCAAAGAAGTGATTAATTTGGAAGTTGTAATCACTGGGTTATGATCTGAATCTAGTCCGCAGATAGAATATGAATGGAGAGCAAAGTTTAAATTTGTTAATACAATATCTAGAATATCTGGAAGGTAATTCGCATTAAAAGGAAAGTATGTGGGATCAACGGGCGCAATAATTTTGAAATTTGTGTGCTTTGCGAGATTTAAAAGAAAAGTTCCGGCTGGTTGATTTATTCTACATCCCCAAGAAGTGTGTTTTGTGTTTAAATCACCAAATAAGATAATGGGAGCATTTAGTTTGAAAATGTCTTGAAGACGTGTTGCAGTCAATTGTTTATTAGGCGGCTTATAAGCTGAAATTATCATTACATTATTACCGTTCTGAAGGTTGATAGTTACTGTTATTGTTTCTAACCCTGGTGTTATTGGGAGAGATGATGTCCAGTGCGGAATGCCGGATTTCACTAAAATTAATACTCCACCTGCTGGTACGTCCCCTGGTCTATCACGTCTGTAACATTTGTATCCTTGAACTGTGAAAGATTTGGAAGAAATAAGGTGAGTTTCGGTTAAACATGCTATGTCAATATCATGTGAAACAAGAAAATGTTTCAATTCAGATCGTTTATTTAGAACACCTCGACAGTTCCAGTTTAAAAATGTTAGATTGTTGAAGCATGGTGTTTTAAACGTGATTTTGGAAAATTGAGCTAAGAATTGAGGTTTTTATATTATCAATTAAAGTAGGGAGGAACGATTGAATTAAACGACCAAAGAATTTGACAATATGGCTAGTCAGGAACTCACTTAAGTTAAAATTTCCGTTTGCATTGTTAGTTGAACTATTTGAAGAAGCATCATTAACATTGGTTGAGGCGGGAGGGGGATTTTGTGAGCGAGTTGAGAAATTAAAATTAGGAATGTTATTAGTGAAAGGCAGGCCAGGAAACTCTCTAGCTTGATAAGTAAAATTATTGTTATTATTGTTGTGGTTATTGATATTGTTATTGGTTGAAGGTGGATTTTTAGTTCCCTTACCGTTTTTGTTTGATTTAGATTTTGCAATTTTGTCATACTATGAACAAACATTCGATCTCACATTTGCCCTGTGACCTTTCACTTTGCAATTACTACATACTGGTACAAAGTTGCTCGGTTCCTTACAATCTTTGGTGAAATGAATGCCCGTACAAATAGCACAATGAATTTTTCTATTGCAATAGTTTTTGGTATGATTATAGTCTTGGCATCTTGAGCATTGAACTGGCCCTGGCAGACGTTTTCGCTGTTCAACACGAACAACAGCATGACACAGTCCATTTAATTTAAAAATATCTTGCCACCTATTTTCTTTCACAATTATCACTGAAACGACAGGAATTGTCTGACCTTCTTTGTTATGTAGTCTATTGACTTTCACAACTTGAAAGTTTTTCGATACAAGTTCTGCGAGAATTTGATCTTCAGTAAAGGATTGGTGAACATCTTTTATTACAATAGATAATTTTTTTGATAACGGGTCAGCGTAAGTGTGAAATGATTTGTTATTAGTATTTAGCATGTTCACTAACAGTCTGTAGTCTTCGCTGTTTTCCGTTTGAATTTTAACCTTGCCAAATTTTAACTCGGAAGAAAATTCACTTTTTAGGGTGGTTTTTAAGAGATCGTGAATTTCTGTGAGGTTATCAATGTTATACACAAACACTGGGGGGATCGGATTGATTTCCTCAGAGTCTTGGAGATTTTGTAAGACGCTGAAACTATTACTAGTGGGGATTGAATATTCTACACTTTGATCTTGACTAATTTTCTTCGACGGCTCATTTGGGTCACTGTTACTACGCGGTCTCTTGGACGACTGAACTATGGGTGAAAGAACATTCGTGAATGTACATGCCTGAGCAGTTGATGTACCGTCACTTACAGTTGGATCTGAGGGAAAATTTCCGTTGGAGGACGTTCCACTTTGTAGATAGAATTCTGCACCTGCTGAGACGTGGTGTTGGCCATTTGCATGGGGATCCATGTTTTGTGACTCCATGTTTTGCTGATATATTTGCTGATGACCAAGTGATGATTGCAGAAGGTTGGTCGACATCAACTCATTTTGTGAATCAGAATTCAATATGTTGAGAGATTCCGATATGCACCGGCCTACGCCAGCGCATGAAGTAGAGTCTGTAGTTATTTTAACTTCAATACTTATGACACTTTTCTACACATTGAAACTAGTCACAAGTAAAAAAACACAAAATAGTATGAGAATACTAGTTCACACAGTCAACACAAGACAGAACAACACTTTGCACATGAAAGACCGGGCCTAGACTGGTTCGGCCTCTCCGGTGCGAACGAAGGCGACTACTGATGCGATTCCCACTTGCAGATCCCTGTTTCAAATCCTAGCCAAAGCATTTTTTTTACTTCTTGTAGTAGTACAGCAAAATACATTAGGCAAAATTCTGAATGAATAAATGTTTATATTTTTGGATGAAATGGCTGAAGTGTTAGTAGTTTAGACGGTGAAAAGAAGACAAGACGTGCGTACAGTTTTCTGATAGTTCGCGTGGTGTGCACTGTGTAGGTACCATCAGAGGTTGGATATTATGCACTGGCGTGAGCCAAAAAGATAAGGAAAGGATATGCACAATGTTTTCTTGTACTTTCGCAAACAACGTGTTTGTAGAAAATAACCTACATTATCATTACAGAAACCGCGACAGGGCAAACGTCTTTTGCGATGCGTGCTGCTCTAACCGTCACGTATCGTTCCACGAAATCAAATATTTGTGAATCGATGCGTGACGCACCAAAAAACGAAGCGAAAAACCAAAGCAAATTGCATCCGTCGTTTGTTTCCTCCAGTTGATTCTTTTTCCTCTAGAATGGAATCACCGTGATTTATTTGTGTTGATGCAGTATACGTTTTGTTCGTTTATTACGAACACTAAAGAATGCATTTATTTGTTATGTAACCGTAAGTTCAGCGGCGTAAAATTGATTTGGTCGTAATATGATGAATATTTCCACTGCGAATATAGAGATTGAAAAATGTTGTAAGTTACTTTTTATATATAGAACCAGTAATTCTTCAAATTATAAGTACTTTAAGATGTAGAGGATTGTAATATTCTAAATATTAGGTTTTTTTTATAATTTAAAAATGTTTAGTAATCCGTATAAAAGAAAGCAACTTAAATAGTTTGAAATATTTTTAAATAAAAATTTAGTTATCCTTTTTTTTTTACTGCTCTTCATAAGAGAATTCTTAGCCGCATAGTGTACTCCGAATTGGTTTGTGGTTCTGCTTGGTTTACGAGAAACGTATTAAAATACAAGAATTTCATAAGAGCTGTTTACAAGATGGTCTTAACTCAAATTGTTAATTTTTACTGCCACTTGGTGGCACTCGCAGAGCAAAAATGGCGCAAGAAGGAAGTAAAAAATAACCACTGGTGTTAGCATCTTGCACTAAGGTCTTCTGGATTCATTTTGAACCGTTGCTCCATATTCGACGAAACTTTGAGGGCTTCTATAAATGTGTAATCTGGGGGGTGAAGACATTCTTAGGGGAAGCCATTGAAAGGAAAGGAAAGAGATATTGAAGGGAGAAAACAAATGATTTAGGTAAGCGATCGAAATATTCCTCGCTCCATCTTGTGGACTGCAGTCGACGATTCTCGTCAAGGCCTCTCCGTCCAATGGCTGAGGCGGAACAGAGCCCCGTCCACGTTGAGGGGGTCGCTCCCTCATTCGCAAGAGCCGTTAAGGGATCGGATTGGGGGAATCGGGGTGTTTGTTCACGGTGGGACTGTGTATGCGGTAGCGTCGGCAGAGGCGGTGGCATTGGCGGCGACTATGTCAGTGGCGGTGTCCGTGACAGTGGCGATGGTGAATGGGACCTGTTTATTAGAAAAACGGTGACAGGGGACGGTGCATACGCATCTAACCCTCATAAATGAATACGGAGGAACCTTGGACTGATCACTCACCTTCCATTGTGTTTAGGCGGAAGAGCAGGCTAAATGGCATGAGCCTCGCCACAAATAAAGATATTTATTTATTTATATTTATTTCCATCGCTGGAACAAGAGTTCGAAACCCGGTGCAAGTGATACTGTCGTGCACCAAGCGGGTGCGCTAGAGTTTCTCCCTCTTCCCATATCCACCACGCCTCCATCGTTCATATCAAGTTTTCATAATCATTTAACCATCAAATCTTTCGAACATTCTACGAATTCCGTAAGGCGCTGACATCATTATAAAGAAATTGTTTCTAAAGTGAGACGACACGCTTTATATAATCGTGGGGGTTGTAATGTACAAAGCGGGTTTAGGGGTATTTTTTCGTCGGGATCGTCCGTTTCTTCTGTCTCTCATTGCATCAATTGCTCCACTCTCATTCTTACCATGATATCATTTCCGCCTAGTCTACAATGGATGAGTATTCATTCCAGGAATGACTAAGATTTGGGCATTGGAATCATAATAAAAACTGCAGTTCATGCGCACATGCTGTATAATTACATCATCGAAACCCCAGCCATTGTAACTACAATAGGCATTTATCGCAGCAACATTATTATCTACATTACCAACAGCCATTGCATCTTGTTAATATACTCCTACATCATACTGTTGCTCCCTTCACCCCCCCTGAAGCTTCCCCCTCCCTATCTATCTCTGTCACTCGTAGCTTCTTCACAATAGTATCACTACTAATGCTATCACCACCTCCACCGACCTCACCGTCATCGTCAACAAGAAAAATTATGTTTTTTTAACAAAATAATGATAAATAATGAATTAGTTTACATTTGTATTGTATATTGATTTAAAAAAACTAATACGCCAGTAACAAGTAATGTACTTCAGTTTCCGGGTCAATGATACCATCTCTGTCAGCTTTTTGTCCAGTTTCCCTGATCCATTGAGCAAATGCTGAGATGGCCCCTTGTTTTGCTTCTGGACGTAAACGTAGCTTCACTATGCGCACGTTTTGTTGAGCACTCCTTCTGCTTGTAGCGATAGGAGCAGAACTGAAGGTGAGTTACTATTTTGTTACCAATGCAGAAAAATCACATCTGCAGGTCGTTTACCGTTGCAATTATGTTTTCTGTGACTCGGGAACGTAAATATCTAGTTTCTGAAAGAATTAAAGTTAATTCTTCTTTCATGAATGTGTATTGGAAATAACTAAACCAAACAGTTCCTTTGAATTTTAGACATTCAATTTTTATTTATTATTGGCAACTAATTGTATGATGGCCGTTGAGCTACAGCCGAAACGACACGTCGTCGCATACAATTAGTTGCCAATAATAAATAAAAATTGAATGTCTAAAATTCAAAGGAACTGTTTGTTTTAATTTTTCAAAGAATGTTGCTAATCTGGCGTTTTATTTTGTTTTTTGTTGTTTTTTGTTGTTCTTTTTTTGTTTTTGTTTGTGTTTTCGTTTGTTTTTTTATATTCCGGACCTCAAGAAAATGTGCGCAGATAATCTCCTCCCCTATACGTCATAAACAGTTTTTACTGTTGTTTTTTCTACCAAATAAATATCAAATATCCCAACTTCCGCCCGTGCAGGCGGCCGCCGCGGCGCGCCACCCTCACCCGCCCCGCCCCGCGCCGGCGCATAGCGGAGGAAGCGGCCTTGGGCGGCGGCGAAAGGCAATTCTGAGGCGAACGCGCCTAATTCGATGTTTCCGCCGCCCCTCCACACGCCCTCCACCCCACCCTCTCCAGGCGCTGGCTGATGGAGACGCCGCCGCCGCCGCCGCCGCCGATAGCGCTACGAAGGAACGGGCACGTGTAATTTGGTGTCTCTCCGCTAACAGAAAATTGTTTGCGTGGGTAAAGCGGTAATGAATAAAGCCGCCGCTGGAGGTCGCCGGTGGTCGGTGGGAGGCGGGGCAGTGCGGCCGATGTGGTGGGTGCGTTGCGACCGACCTCCAGCTCGAGGGTTGCGCCGGATGAGATTCGCTCAGAGCAAGCACTGCCGCTCTCTCTGCGCGACTCTCACCTGACGTCCTAGAGCAGTGTTGTCAAGGTCGATGCCGCGAGTGCCACGACGAAATCGCCCCTCCAAGCAGTCCGTTACCCCGCCGCAAGACACATCGCCATCCCTATTGTAAAACGGCGGGGTTACTGCTAATAGTTTCCTTTCTTCACGCTAGTTGCGCAAAGAAGCTCGTGGCATGCTATGGTGCCACTGACACCAGTAGACGACATTGACACCACTGCCCTAGAGTTCCAGTCCCGGCGGTGGCGTATTTCAGACAAAAGCTAAATAGGTAATGGGTCGAAATCAGCCGCTGTCTGGAGGACAATTTTAGCGGCGGGCTGCTCTGATCGCTGGTTTTCCGTGGTTTCTCTCGTAAACACCAGGTGAATGCCGGAGCAATACCCCAAGAAACGGGCCAAGGACCGCGCGCGATATTTCCTACCTCTTCCATGTCCTATTCTCACCCCTTACGCACACACACACATACACTTCCACTAACATGCACTACACTACCCTCTACGCCGGGAGACCGGTCAGGGGCTTACAGCTTGTTCCCTTTGGGAGATACCTGGAGAGGGAAATGCCCAGCTAGCCGATGAATAGGGCAGCACCAAATCTCACCATCCAGCGGGGGAGCAACACCACCACTTTCCGTGTTAAGAATATAAATTAAGGGAACGAATGACCATAGAAATTGACGTGCGCGGTAACATCAATCAAGCGATCGAGCGTTGGATGGGGAGAAGGCACCCCGAACGACGACGTGTGTGTGTGTGTTTTGAATGTGTGTTTGAGGAGAGTGAGATATGCATTGCAATGGAACATGCTGCACAGACCAATGACTGGAATTTGTGGGAAAATAATATTTGCTTCGCTTAGGGACCAAGGATCAATAATGTCACCATCAGGTTTAATAAGAGTAGCGTTTTTTATATATAAATAGTCACATTATTGGGTTTTGTATGAAACAGGACAAACTTTATACAAATCTGCTTATTCGTATTGTCCGTTCTAAAAAGATATATGCTTCTATCTGAAATACTAAACCAACAGAATAACATCGCGATCACAATTTAAAACAGAATAGTGTTGCCATATGTATATGTATAATTTTTCAACTTCCTTAAAAGATATGGTTATTTACGAACTACACCATTTTGTATTGCTTTTGCAATTTGAACACTAACTCAAAGTTACGTTTACTCGTGGTTTCTTTTCCTCATGTGAAAATGAATATATCAGAATTATCTCATGGAGTTTTTTAGATGCCCTTGGTGACCGAGTACATGTATGTCGTAATGTTGTGTAAACATGAATGCTATTCTTGCCATATTATTCCAGCAATGTGTAACTAGACCTGTACTAGAAATTCGAAGACAGTTTCAGGATCGTAAAATTCTGAAAGATTTCATCGTATTCAAGGAAAAAGCGTGTTATTACACATGCGAGTACATTATCGCTGCATGATAAGTTGTTAAAACATTTTCAGCTGATTCTCTAAATTTCTCTAAATTCCTTTTTCTTTACATTTCTTAAACTCTCTAAATTTTTTTAAGTTTTAGTAAGGCAAAAAATACATATTGTAGTAATATTGCTCAGTAGGGCCACATTCCATCTCTGAAAGAAATCGGTTATACGAGTATTATTGCTCATAAATTGAACTTATTGTGAGACTGGAAATTTGTTTCACAAGTTATGATATTGTTGTGAGTAAAATTGCTGAAGATCTGAATGCTTCTAGACCTCGCATATATTCTGTCATCTTAAGTGGCCTTATTTGCTAGGTTTTCTAACGGATCAATGGAGAAATCCATTACCCATTTTTAGTCATTGCTTTAAATTGAACGATCCTGTGTGTAGCAAAACATAAAATGAATGATACGACTTCAGGCAATCGCTCCTTCTCTCCTCTGCATGATCTGGTCCGTCAAACGCAGGAATTTGGATGGAAAATGCATAAATTCGTTACAGATTTTTCATCTTACTGTTGGTGTAAAGACAGTTAAATGTCCCCCAAACCTAAGATGTTTGCTACAACTCCATGGCCCTCCTTCACTCCTCTTCATTAGTGAGCATTGTTTCCGGAGGCGAGGCGTCAACCACTTCGCTCATTAGCCCCATCAGTGAAGTACAGGTTATACCCCGGAAAGTGGCGGTGTTTCTCACCCAATGAAACTCGAGATTCAGACCCGACCTAAACGTGGGCTTGCAGAGATTTCTATACTCACGGCATCTCCACCAATGAGGGGCCCTACACCAGCCGGGAAAAGCTGTAAGCACGCGACAGTCCCCCGCCATGTGTGGTATTGTCGTGCATGTAAGTGTTTATGTGTGTTTGTGTGTTTTCGTGGGTGCGTGCGTACGTGCGTGAACGCGCGCGTTTGTGTGTGTATTTGCAAAAGGAAAGGTGAAGGCAAGGAAAGGAAATCAAAGATCACGCGTGGTCCATTGCATGTTTGGATTACTGCTCCGACATTCGCCAAGTTTTGAACGGAGAAACCTGGAAAAACAGAGGAGTCGGCCGCTAGGATACCCCTCCAAGACAGAGGCTAAATTCGACCTAGCTAAGTAACTAGCGTCAAACACCCATCTTCGTGGTCTGGCAAGCTGCAGCTGCTGCTGTTCGAGTCCCTAGTGTCTACGGGCAGCGTGAGTCAACAGCGGTCGCGCGTTTTTGCTGCGTCGCTCGTTTCCTGCGGCAAAATCGGAGGCTGTTGGCGACATTGCGCATTCGACGCACGTCCGGATCCAATTTACCGCGATGTTGCAGTGCACTCGCGGCGGCCAGCGCGGACCGCCCGCCCAACAGCCCATCCACCCGCCCGCCCACCTGCCCACCCACCCTTCCACCCACCCACCCAACAGCCAGCCAGCTCGCCCATCCATCCATCCATCCGCCCGCCCGCCCGCCCGCCCGCCTGCCCACCCACCCTTCCACCCAACAGCCAGCCCGCCCGCCCACCCACCCAACCAACAGCCAGCCCGCCCGCCCACCCACCCAACCAACAGCCAGCCCGCCCGCCCACCCGCCCACCCACCCACCCACCCACCCACCTATCCATCCAACAGCCCGCTCGCCCGCCCACCCAACAAACCAACCCACCCATCCACCCATCAACCCAACAGCCTGCCCGCCCCCCGCCTCCCCACCCATCCAAGCGCCCACCCAATCGCCCACCTACCCAACCGCCCACCTACCCAACCGCCCACCTACCCAAACCGCCCGCCCAACCGCCCGCTCAACCGCCCAACCGAACCGCCTGCGGGGAAAAAGCCGAGCAAGTGCGCGGTGCGAATGCCCAACCGGCGAAAGCTTTACGCAGGAGTGAGGGGCTAGCTGTTAGGAAGGATGCGACATCGACGTCGATGTTTATATGAAATCATCGATATATTTAACATCGAATTTTTAAAACAGATGGTTTTTAATGTTCTGTGTTCGATGTTTGTGCGTGGTCGATTTGTTAAAATTATAACTAAATTCTATAACAACTTTGACATTCATAAATTAAATATTCTTTAAAACATACTGATCAAGGGTGAAAAATAAATAAACTCGATTTTTTGCAATAAAGTCTACATTATTTCTGAATTATCGAATCAGATAATCCAAATTCTGTTAAATGTCCTGAAGATTTTTTTACATTGTTTTGTCAGTTAAATTCAATTAAAAATTAATAAAATTTCAAATTAACTTCCCACTGCGTGAACCTCAATGGTTACTATTATAGTTTTAATATCATCGATGGTTTTGGGTTGATATTTTATTAACATTCATGTTTTAATTTTGAGTGATAATGTTTATAAACATAGATGTTTTGTTGGCGACGATGCATCCCTAGCTGTTACCCCCAACCGTCCGGCCACACGCCCATTGACGAGCTTGATTTGCGGCTGGAGACCGAGCCTGCACGCGTTGCTTCCACTTGCGTAATTGAATCGAGTGTCTGCTTCTTTAACGTCGTGCAATGATGATTAATAGAAAGTTTTTGCACCCTCGAACGTGAAGTACTATCGATCTTCTGCGCATGCGCAGATGCACTAAAGTGATGCGAAACTTGCAATGCGCATGAGCAGAAGATCGATAGTACTTAACGTTCGAGGGTGCAAAAACTCCCTAATGAAATAGCGGGTAAATGATATAAATAATTTTCCTTCTCTCTGACAATCTCTTAGGGCAAATGCACTTAAAAAACGCCAGCGGTGACGGATGCTTGCTGCGAGGCGCATCCAGAATGCAACATTAAGTTTCTCTAAGTCGTCCACAAAAAGAAAACACAATTTCAGGGAAAAACAGCATATGTTGACCTTTGCTAGGGTTACCAGATGAGAATGGGCGTAAAGAAGGACAATTGAGTTTAAAAAGCAGGACTTATTAAAACAACGACTTAACAGATACGTGCAAACTAAACACTGCTTCCTCAGTAATGCGACCCGAATTTTGACGGTTTTGTATTTCGCCTCCCATTAAGCTATACGTACACCTTTCTTTTCATTATACCACACAGGGAACACCAAACGCTGTTTTGATACGTAATGTATAAACTATGCTGAAATTCACACACGTTTGCTCAAGTCATGCGTGGAAGTGATGACTTGTTTCTTCCAGTTTATTTCTACCAGACTGTGAAATCTAAAATTCTCTTAGACAGTTCGTTCATGGCATAATAGATAAGGAGTGTGATAGTACAAAGCCCAGACAAATAGAAACTGTCATTTTAAACTTGCTAAGAACCACGATGCAACGTTGACACATGGTACACTAACTTAATGTCAAAAATATTGCAGTAAAGAATGTAAACAAATGTAACTTTAGAAAAAAAAAGTAATTTACGGTGCTTGAAAATACGATCGCTATTTGTAAAACAAAAATACGGACAATTTGTTGATTTTGGAAAATAAATACGGACGCCAGGACAATCGCTAAATATACGGACATGTCCTGCTAAATACGGACACCTGGTAACCCTAACCTTTGCAGCACATGTCCTTTTTTTTGCACATAATCTCCAGTACTGAGACATTTATCGTAACGGGTGGGATCAGCATTTGCATCCTGTGTCGTAGAAATCTGCCACCTGGGAAAGGAATGAGTTTGTTTGATATACTGAAAGTGAATTTACAATGTCCTTTTATGCGATCAGTGCATCAGGCATCTTAGTGGCACAAATCTAAAATTTCCAACGAGATATTAAAAATGGTTCGTGAATACTACAAACAATTATAAAAATATTGAATGTTCATGTAACTCTGCTTCATGATCATTTTTTTGCGAACTGATATTTCGTCTCTCGTCTTTCTCCACTGTAATATTTTATCACTGGTTCTCGAACCAACGCTTACAATTTGCTTCGCCTTCTACCGCGCCGTTTTCGTCGGATTTTCGTTTCTTTCTCCACCGGCCCGCCGCGCCGCCTTCCTTGTTGGGATGCTCACCCTGTCCTTGCGCGAGTGTCAATAAACGTGTTTGGTTGCTTTCAGGAATGTGGAAGTTTTTTGTCACGTGTGATGGGGGGATGTGGGCAGGTACGTCCCCTTCCTTCGCAACTAGAACCCTACCCACAGCGGGAATTTCTTCTCCGACTCGTCGTAATCGGGGCACCTGTTTGCTAATACAACGTTTGGTCAGAGCCGAGACATTTAAATTCCAATTTAATTCACTTGTCCCTGCGGTTGCACGAAAAGGAAGGCGTCGGTGAATATCGAGTGGAGGCAAAGCGGATACGAACAGATGAGGAATAATTGCTTTATTCATTTCGCTTGTGTGCTATACTTTCTCGCTAGAGTAATAAAGCAACGAGATTTAGATCGTTCCCTTTAGATCCCGCCGGCCTTTTTTACACATTTGCGTCATTTTATGGAGAGGGAACAAGATACCATTTACAGATTTTCCACTTAGATTCCTTAACAAGATAAAACGGAACTCAATTAAGGTCTCGATGAGCGGGAATTCCCATAAATTTCATGTCATGATGTCAGAACGTTAGCATGCGTAATAATAGGTTCCGAATTACTCCTTCTACCACATAATAACTTCCATGAAAACTTCGTTTTTCTGTAGTTCATTATACGTTAAATTGTAGTTACTTTGTGTTATCTACATTTTTTCCATTAGATTAAAAAGAAAAAAGTATAACATATTTAATTATAGGATCTTCAAAAGATAAAAACGAACATTATTTAATTAAGAGTATTTATAGTTTGATAAACTAATACTAACCAATAAGATTTGTATAATATGAAAAAGATTAAAAATAAGTGAAATAATTTGTGTGCGTCTAGTTTGAAGTTGTTAAAGATCTGATGTTTGTGTCAATATGGAAGATTTGAGGAACAAAGGTGCAAAATTTATTTTTTGGATACTGCCAAAGTACAATTCGAATATTTCTTCATATGATTGAATATCAACATTGCTTAACTACAATTCGAATATTTTTTTCATATGATTAAACATGAACATGCAGTTCAGAGTAAATGTTATATGACTCGAAAAGTAAATTCCATTGTAAATTATCTTAATATCATCTTCAAATTCTTGCTATTTGTGCCAATAAAATCCATTACTTTTTTTTCAATATTATTCTAAGTGATTTTGACAAAGTAGTGTTCTGAGAAAACAAAAGAAGAAATGTCTTTTAGTTTTGTTAAGTTTGATAATTTCTGAATCCATGATTCCAATAATTTTTATTGAGCATCAAGTTCAGATCGCTGACAGAAACAAAATGTTATATAACATACCTATTATGAAAAAATAATTGGATGGCATTATTAAATCTTAAAACTACACTATTTTTCAAAACTGGTTATGAATATGTAACATGATATGCAATATGCAACAAAAACATTTGTCTAAACAAACATTTTCAACCTTACATTTTAATGCCTTACTAAACAATAATATTTTCTGCCTTGACAGCTGTGACATTTAGTTAAAGAATTACGAGTATATACGTGCATTGGGGCGCACTGTCAACTGTATAACTTAAAAGCGAGTTTAGATACTGGAAAATATACTTCGTAGTTTTTGTGGAGGGTTGAAATATTTCGGTGAGGTAATAAGTCTTCAACTCCTGCAACAATTACACGAGAAAAATGTGCAGCACTCCATTAAATTTACACTTGACGTTGATGATCTTTGAAAATGAAAATGAACATGGTCAGCGTATATCTCTTCTTGTTTTAAATTATTTCGACTTCGTTGGAAGGAATGTATTTTGTGGTTTGGATGGCTTTACGGCTAAATCATAATTCAGTGAAAAGATGAATTCTGTTCAACATTCATGGCCACAACAATTTCCATAAAAAGTTTAGTTAATTGACCAATTTTTCTCTTTACTTTTGTCGGTCTTAAACAGGTCTCTCATCAACTCGTAAGCTGTAGATCACATTGTCAATATCCTGCAAACGCTAATAAATATTGAACTAAGTGGAGAAACATTTAATATTATACCTCATTGATGATTTTGCTATGTTCCTTTGTGTTTCAACTCTCTATGAGAGTACAAATATTGTAACGGCTCCCGTATTCAAATATGATCCTGAGTAATTTTTTCTATTCAGAAATATAAACGTACAAACACCCAAATTCTCTGCCATATCAAAATGTCTAATTTCTGACATTTGCCATAATGATTAGTCCTGACCATTGTCAAGTCCTTCACCTCGTAACTACACGCATAACGACCATTACCAGCAGATTCATCACGCCCAATGGCGGACTCGGGGGGCATGCTACCCCCAAAAGGCCTAGAGTTTTCGTTTGTTACCTTCCTTTATATGGCACAATTGATTTAAATATTTATTTATATTAAAATTATTTAATTATTTAAACAATAATATTGTATATTATCATAGATACCGCAGATGCGAAAATAATATAAAATATGATAATAAATATGTTTATTATTTGACAAAAATCTATGATGCCACCCCACCCCCCTCAAATGATCTGCTGGATCCGCCCCTGACCACACCAATCTTCATTATCACTATCACTACCAGCAACACCTTGCCGTAGCAATCACCGCGGCCATTATTACCACCGCCACCGTGTATCCCCTCAGTGGTGCCAACCTGCGTATCACTTCCGCCTCCGCGACCGCCGAGCGCGCGGCGTCCGCCTGCTGGCCGTCGCGACGCGGGGCGCCGCGACGCCGGCGCGACAGCGGCTCCCGGCCACGGCGGCGGCGCTTATTAACGAGCGGTGGCCGGATCACTTCATTAATTGAGCGCTCCCGCACCCGCCGCCTCCGCCGCCGCCGCGCGCCCGCTTCCTTTTAGGGGAAACTTCGTTTATGCGCGCCCGGGTAATGTGTAATTATGGGGAAATTACTGCTGCCGCTGCGGCGGGCCGGCGCGGGGCGGGCGCGGGGCGGGCGCGGGGCCGCGGCCGGGCTCCGGCCGGATGCCTCGTCCATCGGGTAACCGGTAATTTTCGTGGCAGCGGCCGCCGCCGGCGCCGCCGCCCCGGTCGCTGCCGGTGCAGCCACCGAGCCGCGCGGGCCCCGCGGCCCACCCGGCCGCGCAAAGCACTCGATTGATGGATACTTCCGGGTACCTCGACTGCTATGGTCATTAGACCAGGTAGTGTAGTTGGTCTTATTCAGGCAGGAGGCGATATGCCTCCCTCACTGGATGGTTGATTTGATTGATTCGTGATTCCGGACGCGTCGACTACAGAGGTAATTAGTTTCGTAAGTGCAGTGCGTCTTTTTTCCTCGGGAGGAGGCGATGATCTTCTCCCCGCTGGATGGCGAGATCCGGAGCCGACCTACCGTCGACTAGCAGGGTTTTCCCCGACCAGGTATCTCCCACCAGCGGGGCACCTCCCCAGCCAGGACAAGCTCTAATCCCCCAACCGGTCTCCTAGCATGTGTGGAAGTGTAGTGCATGTTACTGTGTGTGTGTGTTTGTAAGGGGTGAGGATATGATAAGGAAGAGGAAGGAAAGATCACGCGCGGTCCGTTGCCCGTTTGTTAGGGTACTGCTCCGGCATTCGCCTGGAGCTGGTCGGCGAAACCACAGAAAACTACCGGTCAGAGCAGCCGGCCGGTAGAATACTCCTCCAGACAGCGACTGAATTCGACCTATCTGTGTGGCTAGTGACGAAAATCCTGCCGTCGTCGGAACTCGAACCTAGGACCTCCTGGTCAGAGGGACTGCAGTGACATCAGTTGATACACTCACTGGATGGTGTGAGATCCAACATCGACCTACACGTAGGCTCGCAGTTTATTTCCCCTTCCAGGTATCTCCTCATCGTGTCCGGGCCAGGCTGGGGAAGCTCTCAGTTCCCGACTTATCTCCAGTCATGTAAGTTAGCCGAATGCGGGTAACTGGAAGGGTAATGAATCTGCCGATTTCCGATCACTCTGTAACCCCATCGTGTGATTATTCCTCCATTCAGAACTTTTGTTTAGATCACCCACTCTCCAGATCATTGATGCTGCAGCAGTACCCTAACAAACGGCCACCGCGGGCGATCTGTCCTTCCTTATCCTTGTCCTATTCTTTACTTACACACACGCGCGCTACACTACCACACACGCCGAGGGTTGGGGAAAACTCTACTAGCCGATAGGGAGGTCCGTGCCTGATCACATCATCCATCGGGGGAGATCACTGGCACCTCCCGAGAGAAAGAAAACATGCACAATACTTATGGGACTAATGACTATCGCAGTTGAAGCGTCCGTAATTACTAATTAATCATTCAAAATCCAGATCATCAGATTGTCCACCACCCGATTACTCATCCCTTGATTATCTGCCAATCTTCGACATTCACTCTCGTCATCTCACTAATTCTCGTATCGCATTCACATTGTCTCTTCTTAATGTTCCGTATTTCTTTACTCTCTCTCTGTAACTCAGATCCCAGTCGCGGTTGTCCTTTCCCCTTCCGTTTTAATCATTTTAATCACTTTTTTCCTTTCCTATAAAACATCTGTCTGTCGTCACTTTGGTTGTGTATCGTAGCTGTTGAAGTCGTTGCCTCAGCTTCACCATCACTGCAACTGTTACTGTCTCCATATCTCTGCACTTTCACCAACACTACTGCTTTTATTGACAGCCCACACAGCCAACATCTTTCGGCATCTAATGTCTTAACATCACTTTGCCACTCCACGGTTTCCTTCGATGAATCTCTCCTTGTCTCTTCCGCACCTCTGTTTATTTTTTCTCCCATCTGCCTTCCTCTCTTACCCTTCCTCCCGCTGCGTTCTCTCTCGTCTCCCCTCTCTCGCTCGCTCGGGCTCTCTCTCCGCTCGTCGCTCCTCCCACCGCCCGGCTAGTTCTCTCCGCAGCCGCCGGGGCCCCGCTGCCACTGGCGCCCATGTAGTCGCCGCCGCCGCCGCCTCGGGGGTCGGGGGGGGGGCGCTGGGCGCGCGGACCGGACTAAACTAATTAGTAATTACACTACCGTTCATTTGGGACGGGCGCCATTAGCGGCGCTGACTACAATTTTCCTGTTAGGGCGCGTTCCGGGGAAGCGGCCGCGGGGCTTGGCTTCCCAGATTCGCGCACGGGCCTCGAGGCGGGTCCTGCCCGCCGCCCGACTCCCGACTCCCGACTCTCGTCTCCCGACTCCCCGACCCTCGACTCCCCGACTCTTGACTCCCGACCCCGACTCTCGACTCCCGACCCCGACTCTCGACTCCCGACCCCGACTCTCGACTCCCGACCCCGACCCCGACTCTCGACTCCCGACCCCCGATACCCGACCCCCGACTCACGACTCGCGAGTGCCGGTTCTCGGCTGCCGACTCTAGACTCCCGACTCTCTACTCCCGACCCTCTATTCCCGACCCTCTTCTCCCGACCCCCTACTCCCGACCCCTACTCCCGACCCCCTACACCCGACCCCCTACTCCCAACCCCCTACTCCCGGCCCCCTACTCCCAACCCCCTACTCCCGACCCCCACTTCCGACCCCCAACCCTGACCCCGACCTCCGCTTGCATCGCGCACCGTCCTGGATGAATGACGAAATGAAAATGTAGAATTATTTTTCTTGGCACCACTCTCCAGCCTTTCTTTTATCGTTGAAGTGAATACATTGTTTCATCACTAACAATAATAATGTGATTAACGGATTAAATATTCTAAACGGATTAAATATTCAAAGTATCATTTATGACATTACTCAAGAATATTACATGCCAGGGCATCTGACACGCTTGTGCAGAAAGTTTTATCTTTGAAAACTATCTTGTACTATTATAGAGCAGAAGGAGTTATGGTAAACGGACAATTAATATTACAAGTGACTGGCTAAGCCATGTTCTCATTATGCATTAGATATCACTTATTAGACCGTTTTATGTTCTCATTTGAAATTCGCATTAATTACATTAATTTGTATCAAACATTCATCATCTCATTCCTGCTTCCTATTGGTGTGAAGTTCAAAAATAGTTACCTCATATCAATAACAGTTATATCATAGTTCTTTTAAAAATAACTGCTATATGTTAAATAATCTCTCCTGTCCCAATAAGAATTGTAGCTTTGCAGAATAATGCATAGACTCTAGAATCTTGATAATATGTTTATGTGACCTGTTTGTTCCTTGCATTACTCAATATCGGGGGAATAGCAAGTATCAGGTTTAATAAATAAAACTGTCTTTCTGAACTGTCCCTGGTGTAACCTTCGCTGGGCAATATTATCGCTACGCCCCTCCGGTCTCAGCGAGTAGCACGGTAGCGGCCCGGTTTGGCACGGCGCCCGCGAGTGGGCCGCTGCGACGGCAGGGCGGTCGACAGCGCAGCGGCAACGGTAATCGGGTTCTTGCCATGTACGCGAATCATATTTAACGTAAAAACATCGATAATGACTCTACGGTGAAATTATGCTGATTATAGTTCATTACTGCCAAAGTTTTTTTTTTATCATCTGGATGGCGTTTCCATTATGTTAAAGATATTCAGACAATATAATAACATTTAGTTATTGAAATCAATAAGGAAATGTTATTGTGTAGTTTGATTGCCTCTTTTAAACAGAAGTATTTTGGGTATCCGTTATATTATAGACAGCTCTCTGGTGAATAATTCTTTTTTTTTTAATATGTATTTCAAACGTATAATCTAATAGGGACGTTTATGTGCTGTATTTACACTTTGGATTGCCCAGTCAAGCATCTTGTTAATTTCTTTAGAAGTTTGTATAATATGTCAAATGTGTCATGAAAAATTCGTTTCAGGTCTCGGTTTCGGATTATTGAAATTACGGAACACTAGTATTGAGGCAGTACTGTGTACATACTTATTAATAGCTACTGTCACCAGATTGGTTGCAAATCCGGCAATATTCGTACGTAGTGACGGCATGTAAGTGGCGGCACGATAACGCGATGCTGGGATGAGGGGGTGACGGCAGAGGATGAGAAAGCGATAGAGAAGGAGGTGCAGATGGAGGTGAAGGAGGCCGGCAATGCGGTAAAGTGAGGATGAAGGAGTAGGAGGTGGATTCAAATGCTGTGCTTAGATGAGGAAATAAGTGTAGTGAAGAAGAAGTAGATGAAGGAAGTGGCCGAAAAGAGGAAGGGAGAGGAGACGGAAAAGTTGGCAAAAATCGAAGAGGAGGAGGAGAAGTAGGCGGAAGGCAGGCTGAGACCACAGAGGAAAGACTAATAACTAGGGTGAGGATGTCCTAAAAACTCTTGAAATGTTCTTTTAAAAATATGCACTTACGAGCTAAAGACTTCTTAAATATGCACATTAATATGCTATTAAAATTAACTATATTTTAAAATTTCCTGTACAAATCTTCCCTGATAAAATTCAGAAGGAGCATGCTTGGAATGAAAAGATATATTTCGGGCAAATGTAATGTAATCCAACTTATTTCACGGGAGAAATAATGGAAGTAAATATCCACATTAGTGAAGTGCATTGTATGTCAAATTGCATTTTTCTGCCTGGTTTAAAAAGTGTGATGTCAAGAAATATCCTACACTTGCACAACGATTTTATTATCTAAAGGGAAAGGAAAAAATGCGAACTGTGTCAAGCTCGCTCTAATGAATGGACCCTCACAAATACATAAAATTTTGTGAAAAGACGACACGTTTTAGATATTCAAATCTATCTCTAAACGAAATATGCGCCTATAACTACACAAATATGCATCAGTTGGAAAAATCGGCTAAATATGCACTAACATATTAATCTACCTAGCATCCAATCCTAACCAAATGTCAAGAAATTTCACTTAGCTATGCCCTGAAGCAACAAATAAAAATGTGCAAAATCATAGAAATCTGCTAATAACATACTTTACTATACTTGTGTTTTTATTTCTTGGCGCGTGGGGGCGTGTCTTCACGATGGAATATCTCTTGATATTTCGCGTCGTTCTCAGTCGTGACGTTGGGAATCGCATGATCGCGACTGTATCCAGCAGTGCTGGCGATCATGCGACTCCTAGCGGTACGACCGAGAACGACACGAAATACCGTGAGATATTCCATTGTGAAGACACGCCTCCACGCGCCAAGAAATAAAAGCCAAGTATATGTCTCATAACACGAGTACTTCTACGAGACGCGGGAGGGACGGAGTAAGAGCAGAGGGAGACGAAGACGAACCATTGACAGCGGAGGTAATATTAACTGCGAATAATACTTCTGCCGACTTGACATCTAGGAGTGGGGGAGAGCGATGTTGCCACTTACTCTGGCGGCAGACACGTGGTCGTTCTTGCGTCAGTTCAGCTGTTAAGGCATACACGTCCAACTTATTGTATTTTTGGTAGAATTGTAATAATGACGCTAGTTTATTTGGTGAAATACTGTTACACAAATGTATCGCAGTCCCTTCCACTAATCCCACCAATGCAAGAAATAACGAAACATTTTTGCATAACACGTGCAAAGCAGATGAAAAATAAGTACAGCGAGACGCGTTTTAAGAAGGAAAAAGCAGATTATTTATTGTGAAAGTTTTATAAGAGAGAAGTATCTAAACTCAAGACGTACTTGGATTGTGCACATATTTTTCACAGAACGTTCATAATTTTTAAAAAAATTGCAGGACTATTCGAAGTTACGGACTTAACCTGTCATTTACAAGGTTTTCAAGGAGGCGTCCTATTGTATGCATTGGTGTAAGGATAAAAATTAGAAATATCCTTTAAGGTGGGTGAACATATACATTGTGTCATAAGTATATCAGCCTTTAAGTAATTGTCAGCTTTTAAGTAAGCCTTTATCACTAGACGACACAACCGCATACACGACGCATAACCGAACAAGTAATGGCGCTCCTCTTGGCGCTCGGCGCTCTTCAATGTTCAGTTGCTTCGCGCTATTAGATTTCCTTTGTTTCTTAGTAAACGTCGACAACTCTGTAGTGACATCATCACAATTTGAAGCCTCTGATTGGATAACGGAATCCCCTCTCCCGTGTCAGCCGGGAGCTGTGAAGTCGGCAGAAGTATTATTCGCTGTATAGAGGCGGCGGTGCCACAAACGGTAGAAGCAGCGACTCCGGTGGCGGCGACGGCGACGGTGGTGACTGTGATGGTGGCGGTGGTGACTGTGGAGGAGCCGGAGGCGGCAGCGGAGGTAACGGCGGCGGCGGCGGCGTCAGTGTGGCAAGCAGAGGCCAAGAGACCGGGTGTCAGCGGGTGTGTCCGGATCCATATTCAACGCCCGCCGCCACCGACCCAATTAACTCCCGCGGCGACGCCACGGCGGCGGCGGCGGCGCTGACCCGGGCGGGCTGCTCCCGGTGTTGCGCGCTCCCATGCTGGAGACCGGGGTCCCTTTCCTTCGGCTTGGCTCTCTAAAAGACACGGGCTCTTGGAAGAGAAAGGGTTCTATTCGCACCTGTTACTGCAAACGTGGCAAACAATGTTATACGGCATCGGAAAATGAACAAACGCTTAAAAAACTTGTCGATATTTCTCGTAGGAAATAAGTCGCAAATTGTAATATAAAGAAAGAAATAATTGCCGGAACAGGCTAGATCAGCCTAATCCATGCTGCTGATGATGATGAAGAAAGAAACAAAGTAAGACGTATACCATGATATTTATAATTATTTGTAATACTTCAATGTTAAAGTTGTATTCCGATGGGTTATATGAAATTTTACTCTGTTGTTTATAAGCCCTCAATAGCCCTCAAAGTAATCCTTTGAGATTTCAAATTTTATGAAAACAATAGAAAGAAAAAATATAATTTCGATCAATGAGGCTCGTGGTATCTCGGGAGTCTCGAAGTATCAAGTGCGTCCCTTAATCTTCGTCACTTCTCAGAGATTTACTAGATCATTGTGGAATGGGGTGTAAGAGAAAGCAATAGAAACAAAGAAGATCGATGAAGTCGGTGAAGGAAAAATGAAGCTCCTATCAGAGTAACAATTACTCTTCATTACATACAATGATTATTTTCTTTTGACTTACTTTGTAATTTGGTTATTCTTTCATTATTTTGTTTTCATTTTTCTCTGGTTTGTTTACCCTGTGCGGCGTATACAATTTAATGATGAGCGCCTTAGTGATTTTCTTCGATTCTATCGCCAGCTTCATCTAAGAATTACTCACTTTACTTCTCTTTATTTTGTAATGATCGAAAGTTCCTCAATCAGAAATTTTGTCTTTTTGCTTCTTTCGTATTCGACAAAAAATGATCCAAAATTATCAAACGTCTTGTGCATTATCATGGTTTTACATTGTTTAGTTTTTGTTCGTAAATGTATTCCAATTCACGTTGTGAGAGGAAAATATTATTGTCTAATTAAAAACAAATGCAGATTAGTGAAGAATGTTTTGTTCAGAAACAGTTGAAATCGTTCTTTTATTTTTGTATTACTACTCAGTATGTGTTATTCTAAACTAACATTGGAATTCTATTGCACGTCAGAAACAGGATGTGGATACCCCACAAAATAGACTTAAAAATTATATAAACTTAAATTGATTTTAAAAACCATACTTTTATATTCAATTTCCGCGGGGTGAGTGAACTACGAGTAATGCTGCAGTTGCACGACCACGATTTCAAAAAGAAAACTCTGATTATTATTTCATTCAAGTACACTCATTTGAAAAATGAGGTGGTTGAAAATATTCTTAAGTTTCAGTCTTTGAATAGAGGTATTTTTCTTACGACATGAGTTGGACATACTTCATTACATGAACACGAATCTTACGCAATTTCGTCGTAGAACGTAGTATTTTACAGAAAAAGAATTTTTTAAAATATGTAATTTTCATTCTCAAGAGACCTCTAATTTTGTCTTTCTATCAATTACTGCAACGTGTTAGCGCATTTCAGAAAAATGGACTAATGTTGCACTTCCTGTTGCCAACATTGCTGCGAGCAGAGTGTTACGTAAACCAGTTGAATTACATAAAATGCTCGTCGCCGTTCACACCTATTAACATAAGAGCTATTACCGTAATTTTCTCCTCTGTCGGTTAATTGAATAGTTACCCAATTTCATGTTGTTAACAGGCATTGTAATGAAAAGTATTCCTTTGCGTTTTGAAACTTTAAATAAATATTTCGGATATTGGGAAGGGAAGGAAAGTGAACAGTAATATTGTCGGTACTAAAATGCTGAATAATGTTTGAATCTCTATTATTGTACATTGTGTTTATATGACAAATAAATCGTACAATATTCTTATACTTTTGTATACGAAATACGATAGTACACTAATCACAAATGAAATACATTAATGGAATCCAAACGAAATAATCGCTTCCAAATTTCTTTCTCTCTCTCGCTACATGTAATGCCCTAATTTAGTGAAAATGAATTATAGTACGAGTAATTTTCAGTTGAGTGCTGTATTTTTATTTATTAGAAAAAGGTCCCGTGAGAACATTCCGCACTTTGTTTTAAAAGTGAAAATATCTCGACACTGCACCCAAAAATGGAACTGCAAGCTCCTGCATTGCACGTTATAACAACACAAACTCATCATGACGGGTTATCATGCAACAGTTTAATTTTACGTATCCTTCGAGTTTTGATTACCCACGTATGTTACGGAGGGTGGTAGAGATTTGAATCCAAAAAAAGGTAAAAGAAGGTTCAAAAGGGTCTCGTTTTGTGGATTGTTTTTAAGAAACAGTTGAAAACTCTACCTTCTCCTCGATGTGTTTCTCTAGGTATTCCCTACATATTCCTCGAACATTCTCGTGTCGCGCCTGGGTGACTCAGGGCATCAATGGATGTCACTGCAGTGCCTCTGGCCGGGTGGTTCGAGGGTTCGAGTCCCGACGGTGGCAGCATTTTTCGACACTATTTAGATAGCTAGGTCGAATTCATTCAGCCGGGTCTGGAGGAGAATACTAGCGGTTGGTTTCTCTGATTGGTAGTTTTCAGTGATTCCTCCGGTCAATATCGGGTGATTTCCATAGGAGTACCCTGACAAACGGGCCATGGATCGTGCTTTCTTCCCTCTTCCTTGTCCCTTTCTCGCCCCTTTCTTACTTACACACACTCACATGCACTATACTACCACACTTTTTGGGAGACCAGAGCTTGTCCCGGTTGGAGTGGTGCTCCGCTGGTGGAAGATACCTGGTTGGGGAAATCTCCGCAAACCGTCGAGTGGTCGGAGCCGGATCTCGCCAAACAGCAAGAGATCAGCGTCACATCCCACGACTAAAAAATGCATTACACCTACGAGGCTAAGGACAGTACTTGACGCGATCAGACTCATCAATCAATCAACCAACCAATTAATTGTGGCTCCATATATTTCGCGTTAAGTTCTTCACATGTTCCCTCGCGTTCTCCCAGCATGTTTCTTACGGGTACTCCCGCTCGTGCTCCCGAATGAAACGAGAAGTTCGAAGTATCTAGAGTACCAAAGAAAGTGGCAACCCCCAAATATTTTTCGCAAAAATTTGTATTCTAAAAAATATGTTTGTAAACAATCGTTTTAAAAGTGAAAATAGCTTTACACAGGAATGCAACTTCCAGCGTTTCTGACAACTCGTGTTATGGAGTGAGGGAATCTTTTAAAACGTGATAGAACTTTAAATAATGTTTTGTTTTGTAGAAAACGGCATAGAAAGACACGAAAAACCTGGTTTTAAGACCCTCGGGCGCTTCGTGTTCAAGATATGCATGATGGTAAATCGTGTTCCAACGAAATGTGCATGTTGGTTGCATGTGCGCTTGATTTCCATCTGTATCATAGTCTGCACACTTCTGTTTTTCGTCTTAAATCTTCATAATGCAGGACCGGGAGACAATTGCCTATTCAGCAATCATACAAACACGGTTTTTTCGATGGTTTCTTATATTAAGCTAAAAAAAATCGTAAAGTATTATATTAATAATAATAATAATAATAATAATAATAATAATAATAATAAGAAGAAGAAGAAGAAGAAGAAGAAGAAGAAGAACAACAACAACAACATTAATAATGAATTTAGTATTGATTCATCTGAAGATATACTGGTCTCCTGTCAATGCTCCGACAGACATATTAGTAAGCATATGTTGTCATAGTTGCAGATCCATATCAGGCTCAGAACTAGTGTGTTTTTACCTTTAGAATTGTATTTATTTATTTAGCTCTTTAAAACAAAGAGCTTTGTGTAGGCGTCGCGCGAGAGCGGTAATGCAGCTGTGTGCAACGAGCGGCGCCTTGAGCGCGGCGACAGGGCCCGCTATCGGCCGCAGCAGGCGCGCGGCCGACAGACGACGTGCATTAAGGGATTAGGGATTAGGCGCCTGCGGTCGCGGCGGCCGCACGCAGGCCGCAGGCCGCACGCGAGGCCAGCGAAACGCTGGAACACCACGGAAAGGAGATGAAAAGAATGAGAAGAATATGCCTCAAATGTGGGTGTTAATTCATTTTAATAATTAATACGTTTTAAAAATTTTCATATTTTTAACGTTATCTGCGTGTTTAAATTCCAATTATTTATATTGGAAAAATTAGAACTTATCGAAAGTCTGTGAAAATATCGTTTAAATACTTTATTTTAAAGTTGTGTTTAAATTAAAATATGCAACTGAAAGGAAATGCGCGAATTAAGTAGATTTTCCAAGAAGTAATTCTATTTGCGAAGGCAGTGGTTTTCTTTGAATTATTTTAATTCTTAAAAGGTTGCCCTTTTAAATATTTCTGAAGTCTCCCTTGATTTATCCGAAATGCAGAGATGACGGCCAGGGAGGCGCCGAAGAAGAGAATGACTTAGATCACCATGACTGTTCTTGTGCAATACCTTCTTTTGGGACCTTTTTTGGGGGCAAATGGGATGGCGCATCTCCTCATGTATTATCTGAGGGATAATTTTTTATGTTGAATGTACTTCTTGGAAGAGAGCTGCTGTTGGTATCCCAGGGGTTTGCAGTCTCGTCTAAGCGCGAGAAGCAATTCTGCGGATTCGAGTCTTAAATGAGGTGTGTACGAAATATACATTCATGCATTGGTATTTGGTGGTCTGTTAACGCGTGCAAGGAAACATTGATTTTTTTATCGATACATATTTCAGTTGATCATATGATTAACGTATGTAAATTAATGTAATTACGATAGAAAATAACGTAAATTTTGTTTACCCATCATATAATTGAATTGAATACAAATTCGTTTCTATGGTAAAACAAATAAAATTAATACCAATCAAATGATTTACATTTTGACTATTTACAATATTAAAAGATTACAGATTGATTAATTCGATAAGTAATCAGTGTTCTTGAATTATCTTACAGGTATATGAATCAGTAGCCCCCGCCGAAGAATTTAAGTCTTTTCTGTACAGATAAGTCATCTGTCATGTCCAATAGTTCATATACTTACAATAACTTCAGTATTACTCAATGGATTCGTGAGACTATTATTAAATTTAAGTGTGATAAATGATCACACACAGAATTCACATGTAATATTTTGAAGGTGTGACAACGATATCAGTCTTACGATGTGCAAACCATAGGTGACTGAAATTAAGTTAACTTCTCCTTTATTAACATATATAAGTATGACAATGTCGTGCTAATCATTCTGGAACTTTTATCATACAAAGAGATGTAATTACAAATGAAATATTGATAAAAGTAAAATGTAGGGTGTATAAAAGTCTGGACATCCGTAATTCCATAATTCATTTAGTTATTCATATTTCATCATTCACGTTACGTGATAACTCCTACCATTCTTCGTAGAGTAGTACAGCATTGATAACTTGTTCAGGAAAGAGATGATCAAGGCGCAAGTCTTCTGCCCCACTTAAGCTTACAAAGGAGTACCGTATATACTTATCATTCGTTGGAAGGGAGTTGCAGAGTAATTGTAAGTAAAAGCAGCACACCAGCCCCGCTAATTGTAGGAATAGTTATTTTCATAAATAGCTCAGAAAGTGAATCTTTGACGTATGAAATAAATGTTGATAATGTCAATTTATTTTAAATTATGAGTAGTTTTCAGTTAAGTTTTGCCTAAAGTAAAGAGAATTTATAAAAAAATTCTCAATTGGTTCCAACTTTTTCCTTCACATTTTTCCCCGGGTGGAGCAAATAACACTTATAAAATTTATCAGGTCTCATTTTCTCTAAACTCTCTGAATTTTCGAAAATTGCAAAAGTTAGATATAAAGCGAGAAAGTATGTGCTAATGTATGTTTAGTACAAATTGCTGCAAACTTCCAAGTGTATTCTCTTGGAATCGTTCTCAATTCACGCCAGTGAGCAGCGGCAGTCATGTTGATTCTTGTGGTCTTAGTATTTTTTTTTTTGCCGTAAATAGCTTTTTATATGGCCAAGACGTATTTGCGGTATACGTACAAAAATACTATTTTGCCATACTTGGAATCCAAAGTAACACTTTCCAATCAATAAATAGTTATAGTTTCCACGTAGTGGTGTTGAAAAGTTATTTTTCATTTAAGAATTCGGGAGAGGCTGGACAATTACATTGTTCTCAATCTTGTCATGAGATAAGTTATAATTTACTGATTTATAAATGAAATTTGAACTCTAAACTTTTATAGAAGAAGAAAGTAAACGGCATATTTGTTAAATTTTATTAGTACGTTAGAACTTATTTCTTCAATCAGTAAAGTGATGGAGAGAACAATACAGATAGTACTTCACTATGTTAATGATTGTCCTGAACAATGGCACAAAATGCAAAATCTTAATACAGACTGGAAGACATATTTTGAAAATATATTCATAAATATGTTAATTGGTTGTGGTGTTCTTTGTGTACTTTTCTGGTTTTGATGGGTATGAAATCATACCTTACAGAAATGCAGTAAATAATAATATCGTCTTAATCGATTGAATAACTATCCAGGAAAGCGGAGTTTCAATTATCCCTTCTTGGTCGCCAACGATTAAGAAAATGCCACAAGAAGAAGAAACGTCATCGAAGTTTAAAGAATAACTACAGCAGGTAACCTTCACTCATTTGTGTGGCCGTCGCGCTCGGCTCTTGAGCTACCTCCCTGGAGTATCCAAATCGTTCCCTCGCAGCAGAGTTTTAGGGGCGGCAGTTTGGCAATTCATTCAAATTGAACCCGGGTCTTCAATTACGCAAAACTATGTCATTAGTATTAAAGTATAAAAATATGTTTTACAAAGTGATCTCTGATCTCCAAGAACTAATTAATGCAGTTCGAAATCCATTTTATTTTTTCAAAATATCTGGAAAGACGTTAGTAAAAAACAAGTAGAACTAATGTTATTATGTAATTTATTGTGTAAACCATTAAAATATTAATTTTATCTAACCTAAATGAAAGTTTTTGTGCTCTAATGTAGATCTAAAGATGAAAACAAGAATGAACTCTACTGTTTGTTGTGTAAAACAAATGTATTGTTCAACTATGGACAATAAAGGGGGGCGTCAAATGGACTTTAGCCTACAGGCGGCATTCTCTTAAGTCCGGCCCTGCGTGGCGCGCCTGTTGCTCCTCGCGTGCTGCCCCGTGCGACCCGGCCGCGCCCTCGCGCTCGCCCTCGCGCTCGCCCCCGCGCGCCGCCCGCGGCCGGCCTCCGCGCGCCCCGCGCTTAATAATGAAGCGTAATTAATACCGGTGACTCATTAATAAGCGCCGGCCGCCGCCGCCGCTGCGGCCTCGCGCGCCGCCGTTCGCCATGTTGACAGCGCATTCATCATCTTGTTAATTATGTTGAGGAGCGTATGTGGTGGTGTCTCAGAAACACCTTGTCACAGGCTAAATTGGAATAAACTGTTCGGCGTGGCCCCGCCACCCGCCGCTGGCCGCGCTGCGGACGCCCCCCCCCCCAATACCCCACGTACACACACGGCAGTTCGTACGCTCCCTCGCTCGCTCAAATGCCGTGCGCCCGCCGGTTCATACTCCTGCCCGCTCGCCCAAACTCCCGAGCACACTTATGCCAGCTTCTTTACACTCACAATCGCCCATACATCTCACTCAAACGCCTTCCCACCCGCATACCATCCTATTCATACGTCTTCCCAATTACACGCTTTCCCACACATACGCCTTCCCACACATACGCCTTCCCACACATACGCTTTCCTAATCATTCGCCTCCCCAATCCATACAAATTCCGACCCATATGCCTGTCCAACCATAGAAATTCTCACCCGTACGCCTTCCCACCCATACGCCTTCCCACCCATACGCCTTTCCACTCATATGTCTTCCGACCCATACGCCTTCCGACCCATACGCCTTCGCATCCGTACAAATTCCCATCCATACGCTTTCCCACCCTTACAAATTCCCATGCATACAAATTTCCACCCGCACGTCTGCCCGCCTGTATGCCTGTTCGCTCAAAACGGCCACCCGTTTTGTCCACACGCTATTCCGTTCGCCCATACGTACGTACGCCCGCGTGCTCGTGTATCTACTCCCAATATGCCTGCCCACGCCCGCCCAGAGATAACTCCCCCGTGCCGTGCTTACGCTCTCCGTGGCATACTCCCTGCCAACGCTCTGACCCTCTCGCCCGCCCGCCCGCCCGAATCCCCCACCCACCCACCCGCCCACCCGCCCACCCGCCCACCCACCCGCCCGCCCGCCCGCCCGCCCGCCCACCCACCCACCCACCCACCCGCCCGCCCGCCCGCCCACCCACCCACCCACCCGCCCGCCCGCCCACCCACCCACCCACCCACCCGCCCGCCCGCTCGCCCGCCCGCCCCCGCCCACCCACCCACCCACCCACCCACCCATCCGCCCGCCCGCCCACCCACCCACCCACCCACTCACCCGCCCGCCCACCCACCCACCCACCCACCCACCCACTCACCCGCCCGCCCGCCCGCCCGCCCGCCCGCCCGCCCGCCCTTAGGTCCGCGACGCGGCGTAAAGTTGGAAGTCGGTTGGAGATGTAGATGAAGAGGCTGAACTGGCAACCAAGGTGGAGGAGACAGATGCGGACAAGCGAGCTGCAGGGACAGCAAATGGAAAGGCCGCAAACTGGGAGAGGGCGGTGTGTCGATGACTGCGCCCACAGAAGTGTCTGAGAATGACGAGGCAGCGGCGGTGATGGTAGAAGCGGAAAGGATGGAGGTATCTTCCTTCCTCAATGGTGTAACAATCGGAAGGAGCGAGGGAAGCGGTAGAAGTAGAACCAGAAACAGCGCTGGGAACCAAGGCCCTTCACGCCAATCTCAAGGAGGTCCGAGTAACCAAAATTGACCGTTGCGCCGTCCGCCATGTTGATGGCAGTACGCGAACTGAGCAAACAAATACGGCGTTTCGGAAATAATAGTTAGCATAAACACTAAGTTAATAATATCAATAAGAAAAAATCCATAATAAAAATATTTTTAAAATCCATGATAAAAATCTCTTAGATGGTTGATGATTCCCTTGTTAAATAATAGATACTGAGCAAGCCAGAGCAGGCGAAACCTATATATTTGTCTTTTAAAGAAATAAAGTAAAATTATTTACATTAGAAAGGGGAGCAAAGTGGAGTATCATCACATAAGGTTGGAATAATATGTATTACTTTGAAAAAATTATAAATTTCAGAATTTTTTATTCTTGCCACCATACGAATAATCAGGTGTAAAAGTATGTAGTGTAGTAACGTAGCAGTGATAACACAACCCTTAACCCTTGAAACAATCAGATATATCTCATTTATCGTATTTTCTTCGATGTGTATAATTTTCCCATTCATTTACGAAATCTTACTTTTCGTTATTGTGATTGAATTAGACATCTTCAATAAAATACAACAATTTTTGTAATAATAAGTATAAGTAGCGAGTCATTCATTTTCTTAGAGAAATTCAACTTTAGAATTAAGTTGCCCTTAATTCTCTCGCATCGCTTACTGTGAAAATTGCCTTGGCGCGGGCGTGAAATCATTAGTGTATAATGAATTTAACATCAAGTAATTACCAAACTAATTTATAGTATGCTTTGTGAGTTTCCCAACACAGTCAAGGTCAGTTTCTACATGACACTGATGAAAGGTTATCAGGTCGAGTGAAAATACACAAGTTTGAATTGCTGGTTAAGTAGATGTATTCTGTGATATATGAGCCTAATACAGTAGCTAACTACAAAACCTTTCTAAATTGATTAGAAATTAGAAGAAAGCCTACGACGTAAGCAAAATTTATTTGAGTTATTTATTTCTACAGGTAGTAAGCAAAATGAATTGTTATCCTGTTAACAAAACGTCCAAAATAATTCTGATTTTTATTCTTATGCTTGGGAATTAAATTATATTTCTCCCTATTATTATTACATTGTTTTAATCTTCTATTAGAAGAAGTTGTAAATGATATAGAGCATTTAAAAAAAATATGCAAATATGTTACTTAATACTATGTATTTCTACTGCACATGAAGAGAAGAATTTGTCTATTTTTTTTCAAGAGTGCTTTTCTTAGAAGTTTGCAATTTCTTCTTTAATAACATGAGTAATTTGCATTAAACAAAAGGTAATCAGATTATTTAATATTATCTGACTCATTTTCAAAATAGGAAATTGCTATATCTGTCCATTTTCTTCGTTTTTTTTCTTCTTCGTTAGTTGCTTTGAGGGACTCACATCACCTTTTTAAGACATCGTATGTGACTAGGCGCCCATTGCTGAGGCAAGACTGGATCTCAATGTCTGAAATGGTCATGGTCTGGAACTGAGATCCGACGACGGTTTAAGAGAATTGCTTTTGAAGTCGATTCTAGGAAAAAGGGCTCCGCTGATTGGAACTGTAAATGTAAATGAGAAAACGAGAAGAGAATAGGGTTTTATTAATAGTGAGAGGCGAACACGAATGGAAGTGTCCTCTTCCTTACCTGAGAAATCTTATTAAACCCAGTTCTCAGATGAAAAATGTCTTCCAATTTAAGTTCTCTCAGTTTCAGCGGCGTCGTATAGGTTTTGAACGAGCATCGAGAAAAACCCGTTTGTAAACAAATTCATTTCCATGCTTGCTTCCTGTACTGTGCGATTATCATTATTTTGCTTCACGTAGAACATAATAACGAGGAACGTAGCACCACCACACTCAACACCAGAAGATATATGACTAATTATGTCACTCTTCGTATTATTTACGATTCGAGTGTTGATGAATTGTTTGTGTGCTGGTTAATAAACACTAATACACGGAGTAATAAAATTCTAGCTGGAGGTTAACTTTCAATGTTTAGCATGTCGGCGTATTAACTTTTATATGTTGATCGTATTCGTTTGTTTGACATGAAGAATAGTAGAAATTAGTGTTATAATTTAGAGTCATCTGATGAAAAATAACATAGGAAGTTTCTCAGATCCTTCGACGTTCTGAATCACCCACGTAATTAAATAATATATACGATTTTACGGAGGAATGTTCTGACTCGGTTCTTAACAAATATTTTCTTAACGAACCCTTCTCGGTTAAATCCATAAATCATGGGAATGACGTAAAGCAATTTGCAGACATCTGATCAACTTGTATGTTCTTTTCTTTTGGTGGCATTCCGGGCGAAACGCTTCTTATGTGGGACATGCTTGCGGCTCACGTGGGCCGCATGACAAAGAGGACAATTAAGCGGGCGTGGAATAAATCAGCGGGAGCCATGCGAGCAGGTTTCGATGCGCGTTCCCTGGCGAGCGCAGCTCGGGAGAGAGTAGGCGAAGTGGGCGGGGCGGGGCGGGGCGGATAAGGACGCGTCCACACGAGTGGGTTGAGCAGTGGCAGCCCGCGATCTCATCCCCAGAGCGTATTGCTTGCCCATTATCTGTTTTCTCTGTCGAAGTCTATTAGGTGCTTCTCATCCGTCCATGTCAGACGTATCTACGTCGAAGGAGGAAACATGTAGGACGTATTTCCAAGTATAATACTCTTGTGTTCGTGAACGCTAGTTAGATCTGTCTGCTTTCGACGCAAGTCCGGGTAATTTTTTAAATATTTTTTTGACAGTGACTACTAACAATATTAAATTTAATTTCTTCTGGATACTTTTACTACTTTCGAAATTGAAGTACCACTAATGAATTTTTTTTAAAAAAGTTTTTATGTACGCTGATATATTTATTTTCTATCTCTTAATGATGTACTTCAGAATTTATTATCTGAAATTTGATTTATTAGATTTCAGGCTGCTTTAGAATAGTGCGGGAATCCAGCTTTACAGATAGAGGCACATAGGTTCAATTTCCGGAAGCGGTCTGTTCTGATGACCCATTTTCGTGATTTCCCTCGGTCATGTCCACGTGAATCCCGAACCAGAACCTTAAACAATGGGTCACGATCATCGTAAATATCCATTCTCCATCCTTTACTAACTCACATCCTTAGGGCCTATGTCATCCTACCGTGCTATAGAAAGATTCCGCCAGCCCATCGCACTCCGAGTCCAGTCGTGAATTGCACTATAGCGTCGTAAGGGGAGGCTATTGTCCTAATAATATCCCCTAATAGGATTAACATTTGCAGTTTTGTTGTTTGTGCTATTTTGAATCTTGAATATTAACATTGTGATTTATATTTAATGTTGACATCGTGAAATATATTTTCGGCAGATATGTTCAAAAGAGCTTTTAATCTCGCTTTGCACTGTCCAGTTTTGGTCCTTTTAATGTACCAAAAGGGAGGTGTAAACAGCAGGCTGACAACCATTCGTAATGTGGGCGTCAGACAGCTGTTTTCCACCCCTGGTATCATGTGGAAAGTATAGCCGCGAAAGTGGGCGGAAGTTTTTCTGTAGATTTTCCAATTTCCCGTGCTTCTTATTCCATCTTTACGCTCCATCATCATTCATATTGTGTATTAGTAACTACTTACATTGTCAGAAATGACCGCATTACTTTCATGAAATGTACATTAATTATCATTAACGCACATTAAATTTAATGTACACATGTACATTGGGATGCAAGAGTCAAAGCTTTATGGTCATATCTGGAAGGAATGATTGAATAATGTTGATGAACTGGTGATTATGAATACAAATCTCATTATTTTGACCAATACCCGTGAACCACGCAAATGGAATCGAGTAAAGGTTTAGACCTTGCATTCTACACATAGGGATAAAGAACATTAATTTATGATTTACCCTGCCATCTTGCGGCGCATCTTTAAAATAAAAACCCAACATCTAGGTACATCTATGGGTAATCGAAAACAATAATTATTCAATTTTATCAGAAATGTGGTATAGCATGTTGATGTTACCCCAAGGTCTTCAATTGATGTCACTGAAGTGCCTCTGACCCGGAGATTTTTGGGTTCGAGTCCCAAAGGTGGCAGGAGTTTCGTCACTAGCTAGACAGGTCTAATTCAGCTGTTGTCTAGAGGAGAATTCTAGCAGCTGGCTGCTCTAATCCGTAGTTGTCCCTGGCTTCTCCAACACCATGCGAATAACGGTGAAGTACTCTAACAAACGGGCCACGAACAGCCAGCGATCTTTCCTCTCTCTTCTTTATTTTATCGTGACCCCTTACTTACACACACACACACATGCACTACACCACCACACATGCTAGGAGACCAGTCGCAAGCTTAGAGCTTGACCTGGCTGGGGCGATGCCCCGCTGTTGGGAGATGCCTGGTTGGGAAATACCCCGCAAGCGGATGGTTGGTTTGGCGCCGGATCTCGCCATAAAACGAGGGAATATCACCGCCACCTCCTGCGCTATAACATACACTACACTTACGAGAGTAGTGACGTAAGAAGTTGGCGTTCCCGGACTCACTAAAAAGGCAGTCAATCAAATGGGCACCCACGTGTCGCCTTTTCCTCCTGAGTTTGAACTTCTCTGTTTGTAGCGGACTTCAATGCGTTCACACACGTCCAGTAGTGGTCGAAAATAATTATATTTATTTGTGTTCTTAACACAAAAAGAAATTTAAATTTAAGCGTCGCGACCACCACCACCACCACATTGCTGTCACCACTACAGGCACCGCCATCACACTCCTGCCGCCAACACCATCTTCACCACCACTTCCCGCAACCACTGCACTCACAATTGCCACTACCACGACCATTTCACTACCACTACCACGACCACTCCACAATTTTAATTCTTCTGTCAATACTACCACTACCACGACCATTATCTCGCTGCCGCTGTCGCCGTGACAACGGCTGCGTCCTTCGCTTGTTTTTTTCACGCTGTGCCTCCTTCCGCCGCCTCCGCCGCAGTACAGCAGCAGAATGTTTTACAGCCATTCCGAACGGCCGCATCAATCATTTTGTTTTATCATTCTTACTGAGAACAAAAGCGGCATGGAAATGGCGATAAATTAACGAACGGGACCGCTAGAATCGTGCACACGGCCCTTGCTGGCCCCTAGGTTTCTCCAGTGTCGATCGCGAATGCTTGGGACATGCGGTTCCTCTCGCACATTCATCGAATATCTTTAATATTTCGTGGGGCGCCGTCTTTTTTTTCCCGTGTCACAAATGATTCATTCAAACTACCATTACTTTATTTTTGTCATTCTTGTAATTAATGTAGAGCTTTGAATGTATTCTTCCAGGAATAATTATGAGAAATGAGCAAGTAAGTGTGAAAAGTTAAGAGAAAAGAATGAGATGTGTCACAAAAGTTCTAACACTGCTGGGGCATTTAATTTAAGAGCAAAATAAATAAAATAAACACATTTAAGATGTTCAGTTTCAGAAGATCGGAAAACATTTTAATAGAAATGTAAATTGAAAAATATTCGAATTTCGCCTAGTAAAGAAACGTATTATTTTGTATTACATTAGCATTCTGCAGAGCTTTGCAGCACGGTCTCCCGCGATCAAACATGAACTACACTTACGGGATTAACGACCTTAGCCTTTGACGTACCCCGAATTAAGCAGCTACTCAATCAATTAGTCATTGTTTCCGAATATGCACGATGCTAAGAGGTGTTGTGGATTCTGTGTGCGTCTCTACCCTTAATCTCCGAAATTCCCTGTTAATTAGTCTTGAATCTCTTTGATGCAGGACTGAGGAATAACTGTCTATATTTCAGAAGCACACTTTCGTACTTTTGTGCTCATGGATTATTAGAAATTGTGCAAAACTGTCCCTTTTCCTCGACGCATTCCACATAAACGAGATAAATGTACCAATAAAACTTCAGAATCAATTTATTTCCATGACCTTTCGGTGTTTGAAAGATACAGAGATTATTATGGTTTCTTTACTTCTACAGTTTAGTTTGAGTATATTTGGTTGAATTGATACACTAATGACTATTTCTTTGGTTAATTACTTCCTCTGTTGGTAATTTCTCCATGATTAATTACTTTCTCTAATTCACTCTTGATTTCTCTTTCACTAACGAGACCCCGGCCTCTTGCGTTGTCGTTCTCGTATCATTTCCGGAGACTATCTAGGCACGTTCGAACTTCAATGAACGTGGATTAATATTTAGTGGCTTTTGAAATGAGTAATGACTTGTATTGAACTACGAGAAGCAGCTGTTACATGGTCCCTGATTTTTATTTTTTTTTTAAAAACAACCTAATAAATGAATTCCAACTTCGCCTATTTAAATAAAGGTATTTGCGATTACTATTTCTGTGAATTGCTTAATAAGTATTCATTTCGACATTAGGAACAGACGTAACAAAAAAAACCTTGTTTTATCTGCTCTCCTAGGTACTACAAAGTAATTCTGAAACTAGCTATGTTCGCTTCCAACGTACTGTCAGTTTTCTAAGTAACAGTTACACTGCATCTTATAGTGCAGCTACTACTCTGCGACAGTTTATGTACTTAAAGTAGGATAAAAGAGAGATAAGGCTGTTTTGAAAGCCAAAACGTGCAAAATCTTTCGGTAAGGATAAAATTTAATGTGAATAAATTTGTAGATACCGTAGGAGTTGTGAAAACTAGAGTCCTGCTTCAACATCGTATTTAGCGTATTAGCATACTGTTTCCGATTCTTGCACGTTTGTTTCAGAGCTGCTGCTAGACAAGGCATTTTTCTTGTCAAGTTATAACCTTGTTCCGCGTCAGACACAAATAAATTGTTCTCGTGGTTATTGTTAATAAAAATAATGGTAATAATATCCCCTAAATTTACACCTAAAGATGTTAAGTGTTCATTAAATTTAAAAAGATATCAGTTTGCAATCGGTTTCTTGAGAAACAGATCTAGTGACTATGGTTATCCCTACAATACTTTGAGGAAAATATTATAAAATATTTAAATATAATTGTCAATATTATTATTAATTGTATTATTATTATTATTATGCCTCTATTATCTTTCAAAATGATTTAAATATCTACTTTATGATGTACCAGAATGAACAGCTTTGTATCTCTTACTTTATGTTGAGATTTGTGCGTTTTCTTTTCTTCCCCTTACAATTAGAAATCGGAATTGCATTTAAAAAATACTTTATATGTTTCAGGGAGGAGTTGGCCATCAAAATCGGACTCACCGAGGCGAGAATTCAGGTAAGTTTTATGCTACTAATATTGATGATTAATGAATTTATCTGAAGTGTGATCTTCAGAGGAACGCTCTAATTATAAAATGTCAAATTTCCACTTTATCGTTTTTAAATCGTTCTTTAGTATTTTTTACAAATATCCTATTTTGTTTTTATATTTTTCGAATACAATATTTTGATCGACAGTGTCTTAACCATATATTGTTAATATGATAATGTATTCATTTCGCGCTAAGAATTTTTTTTGTTGCCTTTTAAGGATGACTCTAAAATAACAATTTTGTACAATTTATTTTTGAGATAGGAAGAGGCATCTTAATATTTTTTCATCGGCTTTCAAAAACCTGGCAAGGTTATTGTGATGCTGTTGATTTAAGTACAATTTTCCTCGTGAACACCTTTAATTCTTTTCTGAGGTGATAAATGTCTTGGAACAACAGAAATATAAAATTATGTAGATGAGGTTATTGAGGTAGATGAGGTTATGAAAATTATGTAGATTGATTGTCACTTCTTGTTATTTTTAATTGGACCAAAAGTTCCTCAACAGATTTCATTGCTTCAGGTTTGATAAACTTCGCAAAGATATGTGATATGTGAATGTTCTCTTCTCATTTTGCGATGTCCGAGTAAACATTATACTCTTTCTTTCTTAATATCCATACATGTAAATGAAAGATTTATATTTGTAATTCTTTTTCTTGCAATATGTCATGTGAGACGTTTCTGAGCTCTTGTTTTATGTTACGTTTATTGTGCTACCGTTTCTCTGCACGACAGGTTTACTTTTTCCCCTAAAACTGCTTGAATTGCGGTCATAACTTGCCGCCACACAACAAAAGGCAGTAGGGTTATGACTGCTATCGCAGGAAAATGACTCAAGTGAAAATCAAATCACTCCTTAATTCCAGTTAATACAATAACTAGCCAACTTCTAGAAATTGTGACTAAAATCTCAAGATTTTCGACATAAATTTTATGCATACAGTATGATAAAGCTGGAAGATTATCGTGAAAATTGCCAGCCTTAAAAAAAGGGTGAGATACAAAGAAAACATTCAAAACGATCGAGAGTAAGAAGAAAAGGCAAAGCAAATTTACGTAGAAATCTGCTTTATAAGGCTATGAAACTTTCGGGAACCGAGAAAAAACATTATTCTGAAACATTGTATTAGGTAATTCGACCGAGTTGTAAAAATATAATGATCTTGTGATATCAATCATAAAGTATGGTCTAAATTAACAAAACATACTTTTCAACGATAACCAAAGTTGAGTGTCGGTTTTCCAACATCACAGGAGAAAGGGAAGCAGCAGTAAGATGGAACTTGAGTAAAAATTTATGTACAAGAGAAAATCTCCAATTGCACATCACGTAAAGAAAGGGGATGTTACTATATGATATCCTGTAAGATTATCAAGGGAAATACAAATGCTCTGTCACTTTCCGCCCCCATTGTGCACGTCGAGAAATCTTCAAAATTCATTTACTGTTTACAGAAGTGCTGCATTTCTTGAAAATTAAAAATGCTTATTGGAATAAAATTGGCAGTGTTGATTTAAATCGAACTACTTTTAAAAACTACAACTTGCAAAAGAATGAAATGTTTCTGAATGTGGCAATTTATCAACACCAGTAAGAAGATTGTTGTACTAAATAATTTTATGATATTCAAATAATTAAGAAATGTTAAGTATGTCTAGGTTTTTGTCCCACTTCCTCTGAAAATGATCATTAGATAAAATTGTTGCAGTGACGTACAAAATAGCCAACTCTAATTTCCTAATGCACTCTTTCTGAGGTCTCACACACACACACACAACCTCGCCCGTGCACATTTGACTGTAATGCATTTCTTACGGTGTAATGTACATTTTTCTCAATTTTGATTAATCTTGTATCACATTTCTTTGCTTATAAATAATGACTATTTTTATCAATGTATTCTTCCCTTTCTACTTTTCACTCTTTTTATACTCTTTTATTTCTCCGCTTTTCCCTACTTTAACTGCATTATTCTCTCTTGGTCTATTTCTCTCTCTCCTCCTCTCTTTTCACCCTTTCCCTTTCTCCCCCTCTCCCTTTCTTCCCCTCTCTCTTTCTCCCCATCTCTCACCCCCTCTCTCTCTCCCTCCTGTTTAATTTTGTATAATATTTCTTTGCTTAGAAATAATGACTTCTTCTATCAATGTATTCTTCTCTCTTTCTACTCTTCATTCTTTATCTATTCTTCTATTTCTCTTCTTCTCCCTACTTTCACTTTACTCCTCTCTTGCACTACTTCTCCCTCCCTTTTCTCTCTCCGTGTCTCCCTCCCCTCCCTCTCTCCCCCTCTCCCCTCCCTCTCTCTCCCTCTCCCTTCTACTCTCCCTTTACCACCCTCTCCCTTCCTCTCTCTACCAACCTCTCTCCCTCCCTCTATCCCTCTCCGTTTCTCACCCTCCCTCTGTCCCTCTCCCTCCCTCTCCCCCTCTCCCTCCCTCTCCCCCTCTCCCTCCCTCTCCCCCTCTCCCTCCCTCTCCCCCTCTCTCCATGGCTCTCGTTCCCTGCCTCCGCTCTCTCCCGTTGCCTGTCCACTGCAAAACATGGAGCCGCCTCAGCCTCACTTGACGGCCGCCTCCCACGGCGCGCAGCTCCCGGACGGAATACGCGCGTCAAAACAAGCGGCGGTCGCGGCGCCGGATTACGAGCGGCGCGGCGCCCGTCGTCCGTCGCCCGTCGGCCGCCGGCTGGCGGCGTGGGCTCGGCGCCGGCGCAGCGGCGGCAGCTCGCGTGCTGGGCGCGAGCTCACCCTCCCCTCCCCCCGGCCACCGCGGGCGGGCGACACGGGACCACCCAGCGGGCGACGGGCGACAAGAACCCCGCACCTCCGCTCGCCCCGCCCCGCCCCGCCCCGCCCCTCGCGCCTGGCTCCGCTCTACTTGGAAGCGGCGGAAAGGGCGAGGGCGAGGGCGAGGGCGAGGGCGCGGGGACACGCCGCACAGGGTTTATGGGCCCCGCTCCGCGCCTCCGTGTTCGCGCCCTCTCTCGCCCGCTGGAAAAGCGCTGCCGAGCTGCTTCTGGTTTCCAATGGGCGGATTGAACGGTTCCACGAATACAAATGGCTTAATTACGAGCTGAGGCGCGACACAAAATATGTTACCTGGATATTTCAAATGGTTTTTAAAGGCTACGTTTCCAATTGTACTGATAATGAGAGACAGTAAGAAGTACGCAACACGATCTACCGCCGTCTGTAAAACGTGTGTGTAAACGGATGTGCTCAATAGAAGTCAGAAGTAATAATCAGATTGGGTGAAAGAATTATCAAATGTTTTCTAAAATAACTTCACTCTACTGAGCGATTTAACGATTTACGACTGGAAATCAAGGATCAAATATCACGTCCGGAGTTCTGGCATTGCGTCCGAAGTTCTGGCATTGAATGAGAAAATAGTTTAGTTTAGTTTGAAGATTACAAATTTATGTTCCTTCTCTCCTACACACATCGCAATAGTTGAAAAAACATCGATTCGTTTTGAGGATAAATGGTTGTTAAGGGATAGTAATGTGCAAAAAGAATGGTAGTATTGTTTTGTGCCTATCTTTGTTCCCACTTTCATGCGTCGGAAAAAAATCGAGGTTTCAAATGATACTGGGAATATAAACAATTTCATTTTCTGCGGAGTGCTGGACGCATTATCTTGTTGTTGTTGTTGTTGTTGTTGTTGTTTTAAATTTTTTTGAATCGTCACAAGCCCAATGCTTTCGGAATACGAATGGGATGATAAAGCCCTCCTTCTAAAGATAATAGGTAAAATCAGGATTGAAGTTCATGATTTGTGTTTTCTAACTATACCTGAAGTGCCTCCATTTTAAAAGTAAGTCCAAAATAACGACGTAACGGCTACTAGTGCTGAATTACCTCACTTGTTTTGCCGTACAAGTTGACAAAGAAAATGTCACTGATGATATCTGAACTGGAAAAGTGAATGACTTTCTTAAAGTGCTTTTGCATCAAAAAGTTCGTTTTGTGTTTTCGTGTTTTGCATGTTTTCTTCCAAGATCTTTGCCACTGTATCTCTTCACAGGCCGTTATTATACGACCAATGGGATGTGGCGAGCAAGGCATAAAGCTGCGAAGTCGTTCGAGGAGGTTGACACGCGCCGCTAACGCTCGTTGTTTTCGCGCCCGTGCAGCAGAAAGAGCTTCTTGGGGCTTCTAATGGGCGGGCTCCACGTTACACGGAATACAAATGGCTGTATTATAAGTCGAGGAGAGAGACAAAATGTGTAGTTTTAATTTTGAAAGTTTTGAAATGCTTATGCTGTTTATTCACTGTGTACTATAATATAAATTTAAAATAGTACTAATCGTTTGAAGGCACTTCGAAATGCGCCTGGAATGAGCACGTGAAGTAATTGTAAAAGGATGTATTTTTCATGGCCTACTATAACTCATGTTTCATCCAAAAAACATGTTTTCCCTTGTTGCACAATGTATCACAGGCACCTTATAGACAAATACTCCATTGATTATGTGTGTGGATCATCCCAGTGATTTCTTCAAATTATACAGAAGCTTTAATGATCAAGGCTACATATAAATTAGATGTTATGTTCAACATTAACTGAAAACAAAGTTAAACCGCCTCCCCATGTACGATTCGAAGAAAGACGAAGGAAATACTAGGCGTCGGGATCAGCTCCGGGGAGTGCTAGTAGACTGCTCGATGAAAAAGTGCAAACCGCGTTTGTTTGGTTCGTACACATAACTATTACCTTCAGTTATTTCATATTTTAACTTGTACACAATTGCGGATATAGGAATTTTTCATCCATGAACAAAACATCGAAAAAGTAAAAATATCGACCACAAATCATCGATGTTCAAAAAACAGCGACTTCAATACATCGATGTTTCGAAAACATCGGCGTCCATCGCAAACATCGGCGTCTACCACCAATAAGTACATCCCTCCGCCCCTGCCCCGCGCCCGCCCCCGCCCTCGCCCTCGCCCCCACGCCCCCCCGCCCCCGCCCCCACCCACGCCCCCGCGCCCGTCCCAGCGCCCGCCACCACCCCCACTCACGCGCCCGCCCCCGCCCCTGTGCCCGCCCCCGTCCCAGCGCCAGCCACCACCCCCACCCACGCGCCCGCCCCGCCCCCGCCCCCGCGCACGCCCCCGCGCGCGCCCCCGCGCACGCCCCCGCGCGCGCTCCCGCGCCCGCCCCCGCGCACGCCCCCGAGCACGCCCCCGCGCACGCCCCCGCCCCCGCGCACGCCCCGCCCCCGCCCCCGCCCCCACCCCCACCCCCACCCACGCCCCCGCGCCCGCGCTTTCGCCCGAAGGAGCGCTTCCGGCTGGCGGCTGGCGTGCGCGGGCGCGGTGAGTCACGAAGGGAGAAAGTGTCCGCTGCTTCGCCCGCGATCCCCCATTGTTTATGCGGACGTGAGAGGCGCGCGCTGTGTGGAAAGCGCGCATTGACAGCCCTAACAAGTGGGCTGCGTGCGCCTCCGATACCTGCTCAACGGCGCTCGAGCCACTTCCTGGGCCCACAGGTCAAATGGTGTAAAATTGTTTTCTGTGGTTGCGGAGCGACTATTGCAAAAAGTAGCTTTTGTATAATTTGTTGGTGCTGTACAAAATAGAAGAGAAGACAATGAGGGCGTATTTCCAACGGGATCGCCAAAGGAGCTTTCTGTAACTCCACAAATTTTCAAAGACGTTTGTGTTGATCGGCAATTGGAACACATCTCTGAAACAGATATCTCCCACCAGTGGGTCACCGCTCCACCCGGGACAAGCTCTAAGCTCCCGAACGGTATTTCGACATTTGTAATAGTATAGTGCATGTAAGACTGTGTGTGTGTAAGGGAGCGACAATAAACCAAGGAAGAGGAAGGAAAGATACCGCGCGTTCGTTGCCCATTTGTTACTGTTCTACTCCGCCATTCGCCTTGTGATGAGAGCAGTCGGCCGCTAAAATTCCCCTCCAGACTGCCACCGCCGTGACTTGAACCCTAGGACCTCCCAGTGCCATCAGTCGACGAGCCTTGAGGCGGCGCGAGATGGTTCGTCAAGTGGCGACGCAGGGCATCCGGCCGGCGGGAGGAGCAGCTTGTTAGCGGTGGCAGCGCGCGGCGCGGGGCGGCGCGGCGTGGCACGCCAAGGCAGCGCAAGGGCGCGCGGGCGCACGCGGCGGGGCGGCGCGGCGCTTCCCGCACGAAGGCCCTCGGCCTCTGCCACAAACACACTCTTAAGTGAATTTGTCCCGCGCCCACGCTGCCAAAGCCGTCGCCGACGCAGACGCATTATGCAGGAGTCTCAGAATAAATGTTACAATCTTCTAGGTATTGGGGGTTTTTAGGGGGGCTGAAGGTAGTCACGTAGGTGATTTTCCAATAAGCATGTGGTAGGGAATTTCAATTAACGAAGCTACACATGTGTCACTTGTCTCTCATTAGTATGCAAGTGTCCCCAGGCTCAAATTGAATATTTGTTCCGATTGACACGAGGGAGATATTGAAGAAACCAATGTTGCCTCCCAATGCAAAGTCTTTTAGAGAACTGTTTCATTCGTGGAACGCAAACGACGTCATTGTATACGAGCGTTAGAGGTGACGATGCCGTCTTTGTTGACGGCAGTGTCGTTTGCGAGGTGGGAGGCGTTGTCGCTGTGGCGTCGGGTGAGCGGGTGTGCGCAGGCGCCGCCTCGCCTCTGTTCTTCGGGGCCGCGGCGAGTGGGCGAGTGGGCGCGGGGGCTGCGCGGGCGGCGGAGGACGCGTTCCGCTCCACCGCGTCGCGTAGCGTCGCGGCGCGGCGCCGCCAGGTGACGGCCCCTCGCCCCCGGCCCGCCCCGGCCCGCCCCGCCCCGCCCCGCCCCGCCCCTTCCCCTGGCCCATGCGACACGCGTCCTCGGGCCCGTCACGCGAGCGAAAGCGCCTGCCTTGCCCAAGCCCTCGCCCTCGCCCTCGCCCTCGCCCTCGCCCTCGCCCTCGCCCTCGCCCTCGCCCTCGCCCTCTCACTCGCACTCGCACTCGCCCTCGCACTCGCCCATGTCTTTGCCCTCGCCCTCTTCCTAACACTCGTCCTCACCCTGTCCTCGCCCTCGCAGTCGCCCTCACCTTCGCCCATACTCTCGCCCTTGCACTCGCACTCGCTCTAGCCCTCACCCTCGCCCTCGCACACTCACTCGCCCTCCTCCTCGCCCTCCCCCTCGCACTCGCCATGCCTTCGCCCTCACCCTCTTCCTCGCACTCGTCCATGCCCTCGCTCTCGCACTCGCACTGGCACTCCCACTCGCAGTCGCCCTCGCCTTCGCCAGCACTGTCGCCCTCCCACTCCCCTCGCGCTTGCCCTCGCAGTCGCCCTCCCCCTCGCACTCGCTCAAGCCTTCGCCTTCGCCCTCTTCCTCGCACTCGCCCATGCCCTCGCCCTCGCCCTCGCACTGGCACTTGCCCATGCCCTGTCCTCGCCCTCGCCTTCGCCCACACTCTCGCCCTCACACTCGCCTTCGCCCACGCTCTCGCCCACGCCCTCGCCCACGCTCTCGCTTTCGCCATTGCTCTCGCCATCGCTCTCGCCATTTCTCTGGCCGTCGACAAATCCAGTAGGTTTACACGCGCGATCTGCGGTGTTTTCATCGGCATCTCTTTAATGTTCTCCCGCAATCGCTCTTTCCACTCTCCTTACGGCATCGTCTTGCAGCGTCTGTCCGTTTCTGTTTGCTTTTCTCTTCTTTTCGTTTTCTTTAACATTCCTAAATTTATTTTCTCCCCTTTTCTTTTAGGTCTCATGATTTTTGATTTCCTTTTTTTATTTGTTTTTTGCGTTCCCTCTTCTTTAATTCTTTTCCTTTAATTTTCTTTGGTCTTCAATTATCTGGGTTTTCTTTTTACTTGAATTTACTCTCCTTGCGTTCGTTTTCTCTCTTTTATTGCCCTTTATTCCTTTACTGCGACCTACTAATGACAATGTTCCCTCTTGAATTTTTAATTTTCTCTTTCCCTCCGATATTTTACCTTTGTCCCTTTTTGCGTCTCTTTGTTCTATTTTTTTTGTTTTCGCTTACTTTTTCCTTTTGTTTTAGTCTTTAGTGCTCTTTTTATTATTTATTTGATTATTTTATGTTTATTCTTTCATTGCAGGAACAGCAGCACAATATTTAGCAATTGTCTTTTGTTTTCTTAAGAAAGAACCCAGTGTATCTCTCTGCCACAATACTGCGAACACGAATGTTCTTGAGAACACGCCTCAGTTCCTGTGTGATTTACAGTCAATTTTTTCAGCCGCTTGTCATACATGCTACTACCAGATGTTCTGTAGGTTTATTGTGTAGGAAGTTTCTTATTTTTCAATTATCCCCTCTCTTCTGGCTTATTGTCTTAGGCTGCTTTTATTTATATAAGTATTACTTCATCACTTACCTTCTTTACTTACTTCAGGTGATTTAAATTTCCTTTCACGTCTGTAGAAAACAATAAGGAAGTGGATTCAAAGAGTACAGAGGGATGAAATTGTCTGAAGTACTATAAGTATTGTGTATTTTGTTAAGTTCGTAAATATAAAATCTGTATTTTTAGATCGTTGTTGTTTTCCTCCTTTTTCTGTTCTTTGGCACATTCGGATGTTACTGCATTTCTCCCACAACTTTCTATTCTTCTGTTCACTTCGCCTCCCAGTTTACTTCTCCGTTCTCCCGCCGCTTCTCTCCGTCTCGCTGCGTGCCCTTCGCGGCGTGACTCACGGACGCATAAAACGATAAACAGTCGTAAAGTAAATTAAGCCGTGAGCGCAAATTATGTCTCCTTTTTGTGCCCGTAGTTTCCGGGAAACTTATAATATTTTAATTGCACTCGGAACTTTGTTGCTGGGAACCAGAATTATGAGTCCCGTTGACACCACAAACGAGGAGGTTTGTCCCGTGTTTCGTCTGTAACTGCGGCGCGCGGGAAGGAGCCGGGGAGGGTCTCTGTGTTCTAGGAAGTCTCCCGCCCATTAGCAGGTGAGGCTGTCCGCCTAAGTGGGAGCTTGTGTATGTTTTAAGTGTTAGATACCGGCACTTTATGAGTGAAGACGGGCTGAAAGGAATCCCTGATGTGTCACGGGATTCGAAGAAGGCGATCGCGGAACCGACATTTGTCACCGTGGCGAAACGGGTGGCGAAAAAGTGAGCTCGGTGATCCCACCTTTCGTCACAGTCGTCAGAGGGAGGTGTTATGACTCACAAGAACGTCTTTCTAGTCTTAAATGTTTTACAGAAGCTTTCCTGAGGTGAATAGGCGAACGATATATGGAAGGCAGTGACAAGCGTTTCTTGGGAGCACGTCTTCCATTGTGGTCGCTTTGATGTCACGACTGAGGGTTTTAACGTCACTATTTGAATACATTCATCAGAGGAGATAATGGTATTTTTTTCTTCCTTTGATTTTTGCTTCTTAGGGTCATCAGTCCTTCAAAAAGAAGAAACGGACCAGCTTGAAGGAAACAACAAGCAAAAAGTAGAGCGAAGAAAATATCGAAATATTCACATCGTCGTTTCATGAGTTGATGTACACTTGCCTAATTCATACTTTTAGTGGAAAAAATATTAAAAGAAATATATAGTATTTCTCATCCCTTCCACTACAAATACAAACGGAAATTAATAACAACGCAATCACACAATTGCTCCGGTTTCGACTTGTTGCACTATTTTCTAAAAAGATTTTCCCACGAATCTTCTTCACTTCAAAAAACACTAAGGAAGTATTGTTTTTCCTCTAATCGTGCAGTGGGTTAATCATCCTCCTAATATTTCTCACTTTCGGGTTTAGTGTTTAAGAGAATAAAACTATAAATTTCACACAAACTGTTTCTTCCCCTCCTCATTACCTAGAGGAGAGATATAACAAATTTCAGTTGTTTGTTTTTCGTTGGAAATTATAAACAAAAGATGATTTGGGTCATATATTATGTGGAGATTCTTGCGGTTGCTTTCCAAGCAGCACTAGTGAACCACGCCAGTCAAACCGTACACACTCTCTTGAAACTCAAAACCACAAAATTGGCTTTCCAACGTACACGTTCAGTGATTGAACAAAATTCAAACTATAACAGTACGGAAAATATACAATAGTCGCGTATCATTCGATAGAGAGCACCCCTCCCCCTGCAAGGCGGATCCCAGCCCACTCTTTTTCCTCTACCTTTATTTAGGTAACGAATAACTGTTTCATCGTTTAGGAATGTTATTACTAAAAGCCTTCCCGAAAATCGCCGACTTTGCCGGGTACCTAATGGTGTTTCCCTATGCCTGGGCCTAGTTCAATTCCTAATCTTGAGGGGTAAATGAGACATGTGGCAAACACGACGTATTCCCTTCACAGCAACTGGCGAACTCCACCTGCCTTAGCTTTTCTTCGTCACACCCACAGCAACTGAGCCGATTGGTGTTCTCTGGGTACCGAAATCGTTGGTGTGCAACAATTGATTATAGAGCTGTGGTCTTGGGAATGGAGTACCAAAACACAGTCACGCCACCCTCAGATTGTTCTCTTATGACAATTTCGTTAATTAATAATGTTAATCTGTAACGTCGTGTGGAAAATGAAATACTATCTAAACAACTTGAATAAATTATTGATTCACGATAGATATTGATTTTTTGTCGCATTTATATTTGAAAATTTATAGTATATTTGTAGTATTTAATGACAAAAACCTAAAACACTTTTATGCCAAATAAAAGCCGATGTATCTTCACAATCAGCAAAAAATTAAAATACATTGTACTAAGAATTAAAATACCACAATAATTTCCGAAAATAATTCTAAACGCGCGATCTTTCCTTCCTCTACCTTGTCCTTTCCTTACCCCTTACTTACATGCACTACACTACCACACATGCCAAAGAGTTTGTCCCAGGTGGGGCGGTGCCTCGCTGGTAGGATATACCTGGTTGGGGAAAACCCCATAAGCCGATGTGTATCTCGGCGCCGGATCTGTCCGTCCAGTAGTACACGATCACAGCCACCTCCCACGATAAAAACATGCACTACACTCACGGGACGGATACTCTTAGCAGTTGACTCTAAGAAATCACTAATAAATCATCCAAACAATGACACCACACGTTGCCCTCTTTCCTGAACGGGACCAATCATGTCGATCTTTGATAATAGTAAATAATATTTAATACAATTATAAACATTAAATAATAATTCTAATAAATTAGTGGGAGTTGCTACCTTGGGGTGCACCGCCTAGCGGCGTGGCGCCGCGACGGCCCCAGCCGGAAGGCGCGGCGGGGAGGTCGCGACCCGCGCTCGCCGGTGCGTGTACCTGCCGGCGGCGGAGGCGGCTTTTTTCCAAACGCAGCCAGCAATTGGTTATTAGTACTGCATACTTCCGGGTCATTAGCGTTAATCACTGGAAAGTAAGAGCTTAAACACCCGTCTCGGGGGTCTGGTTTATACGGCTTTTTCAAACACGACGTGTCGCAAGGAGGAGCACACTATCACTGACGATTGTCGTGCTTACGGTTTAAGAAAACATTTCAGAGCCGTGTAAATATTAGTGATCGGAAATGTGCGGGGTAGCCTTGGAAGTGAGATTATTGCATCGTAGATTCTGAATCGCACACAGGTTCAGCGCGAGTGATTTTCTTGTTGGCTTTCTCCAATTTTTTCGTCGTGAAAGTTCGATGTGTCTGTTTTTCTTAAGAGATGTGTAGTAATGCCATCACGGAAGAAGTTAGATAGATGCAGAGGGGGAAATGTCGAAGAGGGTAAATGCAACGGTCTTAAAATTGGTCAATTATCCCAACGACTGTAGAGGCATATAACTATTACACGGTGTTGTTTGGTCGAGCGAGTTGTTAACCGCCAGGGGACCTGTGTTAGCAGGTCGTCCGCATAGTAAGGCGATTGTACGGGGTAGAAAGGAGAGAGCACGCGTCCGCTTCTAGCAGTGACTGAGCATGGGCTTTTATTCCATCGGTTTTTTGTCCGCTCCTTTTTCTAATTGTAAATGAACTAATTGCATCCACCAATCTCTCTCGCCCCTTTGTCTTTGCTATCTTCATTCACCTCATTGTTTCATTTCTAATCGCTATTATTTAGTGCGTCTTTTTTCATTGTGTCAGTCATTTTTCTTTGTTTTAAAAAAATATATGCCACTACTTTATATGTTTATTTTTTTTATCCTACATCCTACCTCCCTTCCTCCTTTCTTCTGACGTTTTGTCGTGGTTACTTTTTCTTTACACTCATTGTAAACTTTTTTGTAATCTCTATATTATTTAATTTATTCTTGCGTGACTTGATTGAATTTTGCCTCATGAAGTGAAAAGATTCACCTTCATTTCTGTTCAACTTAATTAATATTGAACAATAAGAGATCATCTCATCCGCCGTGATTAGCACAGGATAATGTGATCAAAGAAAACGGAGACTCTCTAAACTAATTTAAGAGTCATTCTCCCAGAAATGTAAATAAAAGTGTCCTTTAAACTCCATAAATTACTTCGATAAGCAGCCTGATATTAAGTAGAATTTGCGTAAATAACATTAATATTTTTAAGTAATCTGTATTGTAATACATCAAGTTGAACTTCTCACAATATGCCGAGCATTCTTGAGCGTACAGGACACAAGTGGTGATTACTGAATCAAGAACGTTTACCGTAAGAAATGCTGTGCCATGTTGCCGTATTTCATTTTTCGCTCAAATTCCTAGAATCTCACCGGAACGAAAATTGCATTCTTTGTGGTGGTGAAGATTGCTACTTGCAAAATTGAACAAAAACTTGTTTCTCAGCTGTGTTTTGTGTACATAAGCCGGTTGTATATTACAGGCAGGTGCTAGTCTCGGAGCAGAAAGTTCTCGGTACTTCATGACGAGAACTGTCGAGAGAGCACAGACAATTACATAATGTTGTAATCAAGGATAGCAAGTAATGAAATGTGGAGAAATAATTGCATGTCATTAGTAGGATTTCTAAGTGTCTCGAACAGTGATATTTATGACTCATTATAAATGATATAATTCTCTGTCTATATCAATTGATTTACTTTGAGTCGTTGTGAAGTGATGCATTCACATCTGAGAAACTGATTTTTGATTTGTTGCTGCAAAATGACAAAGTTCAGTTAAGTTTCTTTTTCTTTTCGCTATTATCATAATGAAAACGAAATAATTTATGAGAAAAGTAAACAATTATTTGAAAGCACGTCACATGTATATCTTGCAGAAATAAAAAGTTGAGCGAGTTAGACTAGGTGTTTTGTCAAATCAATAAAAGTACATAATTCAGTATGTGTCTGGAATGAACAAAATATATACTTTGTTTTAATAGAAACTCCCTAAATATATAATGTTAATGTCAGTAATATCAGTATTAAAATACCATGGCAGAATATTAAAACTAATCCCAATTTATTTTGATGATGCAAAGGTAATATTTTGAAAAGGTTCACAAGTGACTTCAGTTCTAATATTTTATAATTTAAAAACTAATTTCAATAATTACAAAACTGTAGTGTCACATATTCACATCACAGTGCCCTCAGAATTTCTGTTTATAGTAATAATCAGAATGTTCCCTAAATAGGTGGAGGCTGTAGGTTGAAATGTATTTTTGAAGAACTGCAGAACACGTGATTTCTGGTGAATTACAGATAAATTAGTCGCCTGTATGTCAGTAAAGCGCACTAAAACAATTATAAACCCATCTTTTAATAAATTTGTGTCAACAAGTGTCCCTTCATTCAAATATTTTGAATAATATGAATAGCAAAGGTGTCAAAACTAAGTAAGCCTAGAGTTCCTAGCAGTCTAAATGCAAGGCAGAATTTTCTTCACTGATCCCATAGCGAACATCTTAAAGATGCACAGTATAACGTTCACGGTTGATTGATTAGTGATTCCGGGCGCGTCAATTGGTAAGGTTATTTAGTGTCGTAAACGTAGTGCATGTTTTATCGCGGTAGGTGGCGGTGATCTTCCCTCGCGGGATGGCGAGCTCCGGCGTCGACCTACCCGCCGGCTTGCGGGGGTTTCCCCTCAACTAAGTATCTCCCACCGGCGAGGCACCGCCCCAGCCGGGACCAACTCTAAGCTCCCAACTAGTCTCCCGCTGCGTGTGGTAGTGTAGAGCATGCTAGTGCAAATGAGTGTGTAAGGGGTGAGGATAGGACAAGGAAGGGGAAGGAAAGATCTCGCGTGGTCCGTGATCCGTTTGATAGGGTACTGCTCCGGCGTTCGCCTGGTATTGATCGGAGAAACCACGGAAAACTACCGCTCAGAGAGCCGCCCGCTAGATTTCTCCCCGAGACAGCGGGTGGATTCGACCGCGCTCTGTATCTAGATTCGAACACCCTGCCCCCGTGGATCGTGTCCCAGGCGCGCACAGCCGCATCTGCAGTGTGCGCGGCCGGCGGCGGCGGCGGCGGCGGCGGCGTGGGCGCCCGGGCCCGCGATGCGCGTCGCAGATAAGTTAAAAACTCAAATTAAAACTAATAGATCGGCGCGGGGCCTCATTTTTCACGACGGCGGGGGCGAGGGGCGGAGGGGGCGGGGGCGGGGCCGGAGGCGGCGGAAAGCAATCTGCGCGGCCGCGGGGGGCGCCCGCAGCTTTGATCCCGCGCTGCCGCCGCCGCCGCCGCCGCCGGCGCGCCCGGCCGGGGGCGAGGCCCGGCGCGGCGCGGCGCGGCACGGCGCACGCAGCCTCCCAGCGCGGCGGCCTTGCGCTGCGGCCTCTGCCGCCGCCGGCGCTCGCGCATGCGCGCTGCGGCGCGGCGCCACACGCGACACTGGGGCCTACGCTTGGGCTTTTATTTCTCGGCGCGTGGGGGCGTGTCTTCACGATGGAATAGCTCACGGTATATCGCGTCGGTCTCGGTCGTGCCGCTAGGAGACGCATGATCGTCAGCACTGTTTGATACAGTCGCGATCATGCGTCTCCAAGCGGCACGAACGAGAACGACACGAAATACCGTGAGATATTTCAATCCCGAACCAAGCTCCCACGCGCCAAGAAATAAAAACGTAAGTATAGGCACGGTGTACATTAGGGATGCGTCATTGATGCCGATGTTTTTAAGGGTCGTCCATAAATTACGTAACGCTGTAGGGGGAGGGATGGGGGTCTGAGGCAGCGTTACGCTGCGTTACATAGAGACAGGGAAGTGCGTTACAAGAGGGAGGGGGTATTGAAGATACTCGAAATTTGCGTTACGAAATTTATGGACGGCCCCTTATACAATTTTTTTGCAGAGTCCGTTGACGTTTGATCAGCTGTTACGATGTCACCCAATCGGGAGCTTAAACGTCCCGATTAGATGACACCGTAATAGATGATTTACATCAACGGACTCTATGTTAAATTCGAAATATAAATGCGAGACATTAGACGGTTCTAGGGATGCGACATCGATGTCGATGTTTTTTAATTTTCGACTACATCCTCGTTTCCTCGAACCTTCATCGTTTGCGATGGATGTTCGTTGATGAAATTCCCGTAATCACATTTTTTTGTGCTTGTTAGTTTGCATCGAGTACCTTATTTACCACCGTGCCGTAATGCAGATGATCGGGATGAACGATATTGAACGCTGAAAGCCATGAGAAAGGAGAGAACTCCGAGGAAACAAGCGAGATGGCCAGTTCCCAGCGGGTCACCTCTGCCATTGTCACCCCGGTCGGAGTTAGCGAGAGCATCGTCATCTGTGATTCTCCCGCGCGCACTGCCTTCCAATTCTCTTGCGCCGCCTATTGTCGCCGCCGCCGCCCACTTCCGGGCCGAGGCGCCACCGTCCAATTAGAGGGCCGGCGCGGTGTGCCCTCGCCAGCCGCTTCCGCTGTGATAGGCCCAAATGACGGGCCCCGGTGCCAATTGAGCCTGTTCCTCCGCACGGGGTGGTCGCGTACCTGAGCCCTGCGGCACCCCGCTCTGAGGAGGTCAAGCGCCTTTGCGTCCTTCCCTTCACAGGGAAACACTCGCCTACAAGCGCCGGACCCCTTCACAGAGAGCTGTAAATGCATTTTCATAATACTATTCGTTACCTCGGCGTAGTTACACTTAACACTGGAATGAAAAGGGGCTCTGAAAGTCCACCGTTCGTTGAAAATTTTAAAGACCGCTGTCCGTTAAGAACAATGAAACTAATGAGTTATAACTAAATACAGTGAATGAGTGCCCCTATTCAAAGACGCTGTATTTATTTTAATGTTGTTGGGTTTTTTTCGTTTGAAAAAGTGCGTTTAAAAAGTATTTAACGGCACGGCCAATACCACAAGGACTTTATAACAAAACTCGGGTATCGCCCATTATTACTAACTTGAACTGAATCCGTTAATTGCGGTAGTGTGAGAGCAATAGAAAATTGTTGTCTTGCATTCTTTGATTCTGCATTCTTTAAGATACGTGGGAATTTATTACATTTTAAATGAATTTATTTTAATTTCAAGAGATGAATTCATTATTTTCATGTCGCAGATTGTTGCGAAAATTAATGGGCTCGGTCCATTTAGTCTTTCGCATTTTTTCGCATCATTTAACAATTTCGTTGAAGTCTGCGTTGCATAACATCGGTGAGAGGGGGCGCACAATTTGTAAGAGGGAAGACGTTCATTTGGCAGCGAGCGCGCCTTCCAAGGGCCGTCGGGAGGCGACAGGTTGGCAAATCTTGGCGGGGGCGAATGTCAGCGCCGCGGACCTCCGCAGCCCCCTGCGCCGCGCATGCGCGCGCCACCGCAGGCCATTGTTCCCACGGCGACGCCTCCCGCTTTCTATTCAGCCGCCCCTCGCCCCTCGCCCCTCGCCCCTCGCCCCTCGCCCCTCGCCCCTCGCCCCTCGCCATCCTTGCACCACATGCCTCACTCACCCCTCGCCCTCCGCTGCCCCTAGCCCCTAGCCCCTCGCCGTCCCATGACCCTCGCCGCTCCTCGCCACCCCTCGCCACCCCTCGCCACCCCTCGCCCCCCCTCGCCACCCCTCGCCGCCCCTCGCCGCCCCTCGCCGTCCCTCGCCCCCCTCGCCCCCCTCGCCCCTCCTCGCCACCCCTCGCCGCCCCTCGCCGCCCCTCGCCGCCCCTCGCCGCCCCTCGCCGCCCCTCGCCGCCCCTCGCCGCCCCTCGCCGCCCCTCGCCGCCCCTCGCCACCCCTCGCCGCCCTTCATCACCCTCGCCCCACGCCCCACGCCTCTCGCCTCCCCCGTTCCTCACCATTCGCCACTCGTCCCACGCTCCTCACCCCTCGACCGTCGCCTCACCTAGCCCCTCGCCACCCCTTGCCACTCGCCCCTCGTTTCACGCACCTGGGCGGACGACCGTAAAGGTAGTTCACGGCATCAACTGATGTCACTGCAGTCCCTCTGACCGGGAGGTTCTAGGACCCCACTCGCGACAATGGCAGGAATTTCGACGCTAGCTTTTTCAGCGTGGTCGAATTCAGTCCCTGTCTGGAGGAGAATTCTGGTGCCCGCCTGCTCTGATTGCTAGTTTCCCGTGATTTCTCCAATCAACGCCAGGCGAATGTCGGAGCTGTACCCTAACAAACGGGCCACAGACCGCGGTCGATCTTTCCTTCATCTTCCTTGACATCATCTCACACTTTATTTGCACACACACTAACATGCACTATACTAGCACACATGCCGGGATACTGGTCGGGAGCTTGGAGCTAGTCCCGGCTGGGGCGGTGTCCCGCTGGTGGGAGATACCTGGTTGAGGAGATCCCGCTAGCTGACGGTTCATCAGCACCGGATCTCGCCACCCAGCGTGGGAAGATCGCCGCCACCTCCCGAGGAAAAACACGCGCTACACTTACGGGACTAATGACCTCAGTAGTTGACGCGCCCGGAATCACGAACAATCAATCAATCGACGGACGACCTCCTCTCATCTCCTTGCAGGACTCACGGAGTCATTCATTCGTCAGCACGTGATTGGATGTGTCTCGACGAGCTAAATATCAAAGACGAGTTACTGAATATGACTGAGGAGGACGTTATAAGAGAAATTTTGAATGTAAAGTAGAATTTTATTCAGGTTCGCTTATGAAACTTCCATAATCAGTAAGTTATTATATTATTTGTGACATAATGCCGCAATTGTAATGTAAAAATAATGGTTCTTAAGTGGTTTAGTGGATGAACGAACCTTTTGGCCTGAGCCCCGCCAGAAATAAAACATAATAATAATACATAATAATAATAATATAATAATAATTATTATTATTATTATTAATATTATTAATAAACTACCACCACCCTCCTGAGACCTACGTCCTTTAATATGAGAGTAACCTCCAAGAATTTTTCTTACTTTGGAAGAAAAGCAATCGATAGAACTTGACCGGCGCCTTGTGCTCATCGTCTCCAACAAAAGGATTCCGTAGTCTAGGAATGGGAGACTTGTTCATCCGGAATTGGTAGCCATTGTTGGCTTCCCTGGTCAGTACTGTGATGATACTTGTTTGTAAGCTATACAATAATGTGACGGATTTATGTTTGGAATTGCCTTTAGGAACTCGTACAATAGTCGATTCATCATACAACTCGGTAAAGGAAAAGGGTGGGGAAAAGATTCTGGATCTCAAGTAACGTTCACAGATTGTTGTTTTCCCCCATACGTCACATACAATTTTTACTGTATTGTGACGAAAATAAATCAAATCAAATGAAGTCATCAGTCCTTCGCAGCAAACTACTTCCAGTTTGGTTGGTAAAGGGAAAGCTGTATTCCTTTACATCAGTAAATCCAAACGTTTCAAAATACTTACAAAAACACTAAGTCCCCGAATTCATAAAAATAATTACGTATTTGTTTTCTATAGGCACTTGTGTTTTTTGATAAAATGTTATAGCATCAGTCACATTTCACAATTTATCCATCTGGCTAATTTTGAAGTGAGCATATAACATGTCGATAGTGTACTCTCCTAAATCCTCTTTATTAGTAAATGGATCACAATAATAAATGCATGCAAAAAGATAACATCCTGTTTCAATAGTTCGTGGAAATATACCATTGTTCTTGTATCCACGAAAATAATTAATTTTTTCTACTTCGTATTTTTGTTTTATGGGAAAACGACATTAGTCTCCACATCTGCTAAGTAAATCAATCTCGGTAATTTTCCGACTCTCCAAGAAAGCAGCGCTGTTCACGGCGCAGGCCGGCCGGCCGAGCGCGCTCGGTGGGTGAGCGGGCGGCCGGGAGCGGCGGAGGGGTGGTGGAGGCGACAGGGGCGGTGAGGGTGGAGGGGGCGGCGGGGGCGGTGAGGGTGGAGGGGGGTGGGGGCGGTGAGGGTGGAGGGGCCGGCGGGGGCGGCAGAGGGGTGGTGGGGGCGACGGGGGTGGTGAGGGTGGTGGGGGTGGTGAGGGTGGTGGGGGTGGTGAGGGTGGAGGGGGCGGCGGAGGGGTGGTGGAGGCGGTGGGGGCGGTTTAGGCGAAGGGGGCGGGGGCGGGGGCGGCGGCGGCGGCGGCGGCGGCGGCGGCGGCGGCGCGCGCCCCGGCGACCTGCGCGGCGGGGCGCCCCGAATTGAAACGCAATACAATTAGGGTGAAGAGCGGCGGCGGCGGCGCGGGGGGTGAGGGGGGCGGGGGGGGACGTCGCGTGACTGGGCCGCGCGGTAATATTTTAATTCCCGAACGCACGCTAATTGGCGAGTGAGAGCGCCGCGCCGCGCCGCGCCGGCCTGCGGCCACGGCGACGGTGATCTTGTGGCGACGGTCTCTACTCGGGAGGTGGTGTCGGAAGGAGTTAAAGGCGAGGGTGTTGTTCGATGGTGATGTGACGGTGAAGCTATGGCGATGGACGCAATCGGGTCAGGGGAGGCTGGAAGAAAGGCTGGAATAAATGAGTGTAAGTCGTGTAGGTGGTGCTGTAGCGATGATGTCGGGATGAGTCAGAGGCGGCTGAAATGGGAGCGTGGGTGGGTGAGAGGAACGCCCGTTGTGATAATGGTGATTGTGATTTGTGGATAGTGGAAGAGATGACGTTGCAACAAAGGGCTTTGAGGATGAGATAGGCGACCGGACGTAAAGTTAGCAAGGATGATTGAAATGGTAAAGAACGATATGTCGAAGATGTGGTACGGTATACAAAATTTGTACATATGGAAATTACATACTTGATTTGCATTGTACAATTTCACAGTAAAATTTTAGAGGTTAGACCATTTAGGGACCTCTAACATACCTGAAATAATTTATCTACTTTGCATTTAACAATTTGATATATAATTGGAATTTGAATAATTATCAATACAGTTTGAAATTATTGTCAGCAAATTATGGAGGATGTAAGAAGACTTTAGCATGACGGGTTTTAATTCTTGGTTGTTTAATTCTTGGTTGAAAGAGGTGATAAACGTAAAGTGAGGAGAGCCGTTGGAGGTGAGGAATGGGGCGGTGAATTTGGGGAAGCGGCGGCGGCGTCTTTGGCGGCGATGGAGGCGGAAGCGGCGGCGGCGGCGGCCGTGGCGTGCTGCCCCCAGCGGGCCGCGGGGGGCCTGAAGCGCAAGCGTAAACAACGGCCGCGAGGATTCATGGGAAAACAATGCCGGATGTCGGCAGTGAGAACGCCCGTTGAAGCGAAAATTGGGTGTCGAGAGGGACGTGATGGCTAACTGCGTGTGTGTAATTTAGCCTGCGGCTTCTTTGGCGGAATGCAGACGCTAAGTGGGCTCACATGTCATAATATGTCACTTGTAAATTTCTCAAAAGGAGTTTCTTCCTGCTGCTGATTTGTAGTTTGTTTTTCCCTGGTAGTGTTTGGTGGATTTTGGATAATTGTGGCTTGATAGTGTATGAACCGTCAGTTATTGATGTTTCATAAGTTTGGTAATGCATGTAAACAATCCGTTAAGAATTTATACAACCCTATAACGTATTATGTTATATACTATTTATCAAAACGTATCTTGGTATGTCCAGTATAGTCCTGAGGCCTACATTGAAACAGACAAATGAGGGAGCTGTATTATCTACCCAAGGTAAAAGTGCCGAGATAGTATTTTTTTCGGTAACTTTGTTGACATTTATTCACCCTACACTGTTAAATGAAAAAAAAATTGTTCCATTGATTAGAACAAAAAAATATACGTATTATGCATGTAAGTTCGGTTTCATTTGTTTAGCGATAACAGAAAAGGAAACGTTTCTCAGAGTTGCGCAAATGTAATAGTTCTGTAAAAACTATACTGCTCGGGGCAGACAAATCGCTATTTCATCTACAAAGCAACAATTTCACAAAAGATCCTTTGACAAATTCGAAACTTGGCATATAAAATTTCATCAAAATCCAAGATGATCGCGCGGGACACTTTTCCAATGTTGACATGGAAAGACCCTTTCTGAATTTCCAGAACAACTTTTAACTTCACAATTACAAAAAATATACTTTTTTAAAAATACGGTACAATCGTATATAAAAAAGTGTGAAAGGATATTTGGTAATGTGCTTTATTACCGTTCGTTTAAAAGCAAAACGATCGGAGGTTACAGGGGTAATAGTGTCTACATCATCCGTCTCAACATAAGCTCAACCGCAACATTTGGTAGTAACCTGTACCTTTACATACACTAAGGTGTCATAATTAAGATTCAAATTAGACTACGGCTTGCTCTAATACCTGAGGGAGGGAAGCGATATTCAAAAACAAATATAAGATAAAAAATGTCCAAATTATTACACATTATGGACTTCTTAATTTATTTTTAAATTAGTTCTATAATAATACCATCAGAATTTCCAATGAACCTTTTCCAAAACCTTATTCAGAACATCTCTAAACGACGAGCATGGATATATTTTTACTACGAACCGTGACATGTTGATAACTTATTTTCCTTCGATTATTTAACATTTTCCTCCATTTCACGTCAACATGATACATTACACTTCTCTTGTAATTTTCATTTTTCGATCTTCGCTCGTTTTTAGAAATAAACTTAAATTTCAATCAAGCTAATTTGATTTAATGTAGTGAGGTTTATTAATACACCTTCAACACGATTACGTTTAAAGTTGTCTTTGCTTAGTTTTCACTATTAAACCGTCATGAAAAACCGATAAAATATTGACGCCACTTGCGGTTTTCCTGGTTCGCTTCACTTCCAACCAGTTCTGTTCACCACGCTTCTTAAAACTTTTTACAGAGCTTCATCTCCACTGAACTAACGCGCCGGAGAAAATTTAGAGCTAAATCATAACTTTCTGTGTGGGCGGGAAGTGGAGAAGCGAATGTGCACGGACAACTGAGGTCAACTACTTTGTCTTGAATCATGTTGAGCCTTGCATCTGAGCACGTTGCTCGTTCAGGATCCCTGAAACAGGCTTTTTTTAAACTATACCCGATTGGCTAAATCTTCAAAAATTACATAAAACTGACCCGAGAAATTGAATGCTTATTTTCATTTTGAATGCCGGATATTGTTATCGCGCTAAGTGAAAGAAGCGATGTTATGAACTTAATTTGTAACACCTCTCAGAAAAACTGTAGAAAGTTACTGATACATTTTAAAAAATTTTCATTAAAAATCCGTTCATTTTGGTTATTATGTATTTTATGCTTTTATTATTGGACCTCGTGTAAATCAAGCCAGTATAAATGTGCGAGCCTAATGTTACAAAGAAATTGGCACTCCAAATAATTATTTACACTCTTTAATTGATAATATTAAATTTCACCTGTTGCATTGTCAGTTATAATTAAAATCTATCAATATCCTGAAGAATTAATAAGTAAAAGCAATTTTATGCTACATTTTATTGGGATACCTTTTTAAAATTTGAGAATTCTTCCAATACAAGCAGATAACTGAATAAACTGAATGAAGAAGAGAATAGATTGAACACATTTGTAGAAAGGTAGTTGATAATATATGAAAAGAGTAAAGGAAAATAAACAAAAAAGGAGACGAATCGAGGTGAATATCGAAAGATACGTCATAAATTCTTGGCAATCTAGAAAGCCATGGCTTACCTTCTTAGACCAAGTGTAGATATTCATCTTGATTGCTTATTTAGTATTCCGGGTACGTCAACTTCTAAGGTCATTAGTCAAGTAAATGTAGTGGTTGTTTTATCGTGTGGGGTGGCAGTAATCTTCTCACTGTGGATGGCAAGATCCGCCGCCGACCTACGTCGCCTTGCGGGAATTTTCTCCAACCAGGTATCTCCCACCATCGTGGCACCGCCTCAGCAGCGATAAGCTCTAATCTCCCGACAGGTCACCCGACAAGTGTGGTAATGTAGTACATGTGAGTGTATGTATGTGTAAGTAAGGGATGAGGATACGACATGTAACAAGAAGGAAAGATCGCACGTAGTCCGTGGCCCGTTTTTTAGGGTATTGCTCCGGTATTGGTCGAAAAAGCCACGGAAAACTACCGATCAGAGCGGCCTGCCGCTAGAATTCTTGTTCAGACAGTGACTGAAATCACCCTAGCTGACGAGCTAGTGTCGAAGATCCTGCCACCGTGATCCTGAATTCGAACCCTAAGACCTCCCGGTCGGAGATACTGCGGTCAGTGAATGCCCTGAGCCACCTTTGCCCGTCTCTCCACCTTGAAATAATTAATTAGGGGTGTAGGTGGTTCCAGCAACGTGTGTCTGTCGTTGCGCAAGCGACGCGGGCGCCCCGCCGACGCGCCTCCGCCGCCGAGCAGCGCTGGACCTCTCGTCACGGGGCCCGCGTCCGCCCGCGCCTAATTAACTGCCCCGCACATCCCGCGCCCCCGCGTGGCATGTGGCTCTGAGGAGCCCCTCAGCGCTCCCGCCGGCTGAGCTCACCAGACGCTGCGTCGACTGGTGCCGGCGCAGCCCGGATAGCTAGTAGCTCTGAGCTGGCAGGGCGGCCCTAGACCCAGGCATTGTATGGGGAGGTTGCCGTGAGGGCAAACTGCGTTCCGGCGGGATCCGGATATTGGCCCGAAGGGGTACTTGTACCCCGGAGGGGGGTGCAGGTAAAGGCCACCGCCTAGGGACTCACCCCGGGGTTCGTCCCCCAATAACGTCCAAGTGCGAGGGGTGCCATTTGGCATGCACGTATATCTATGGTGCCGACGCAGCGTCTGCGACCGGGAGATCCTAGGGTTCGACTTCCGGCGCTGGCGGGTTTTTCCACTCTAGGTAAATAGTTGGATGGAGTCACTAGCTGGAGGAGAATTCTAGCGACCGGCGCTCTGTTCTGTATTTTCCGTGGTTTCTCCGATCATTACCAGGCGAATGCCGGAGCAGTGCCCTAACAAATGGGCCATGTGTAATCTTTCCTTCCCATCCTTGTCCTATTCTCACACCTCACACGCGCGCGCGCGCGCGCACGCGCGCACACACACACACTCTCACACACTCTCTCACACACACACACTTACATTTACATTTACATGCATCACGCACTACCTTAGCAACATTGTCTGGAGACCAGTCGCGTGCTTAGACCCCCGACTGGGGAGGCGTAAACCCCAAAAACGGATGTGTAGGTTGACGCCAGATCTCTCGTTTCGTCGGGCAAGGAAATCCGCCACCTCCCTTGATATCGCGTGTACAACACGTACGGGACTATACGCGTACGGGACGTGACCATGACAATAGCTGTGCCCGGAAACAATCAATCAATCAACCCTTTCACTTCTGCGCAAGCCTTTATACTCTAATTACGAGAAGCCGAAGGCTGTGATTGTTCCGTGATGGTTTTTCCTACTATGCGCATGCCGTCTAAACATCATTCGCGCCTCATGATCACCTAATGTTGTCTCCCCGTACTTCCTCCATCTTTTGATCATCCTCAAGAGTGTTTCAGAGAGTGTAAGGCAAAGCCAAACTACCACTGTGATCACTCTCAGAGTAAAGTAATGCGACTTCTCCCTCCATTGCATTAATAAAATAGTTTGGCACTTGCCACTCACTTCTGCACAAATGCCTTTCCGTGCATTTATCTGTCACTACCATCAGTTGCTTATTTTGCGTCAATTTTGTTGCGTCAATTTTTCAGAGGTCGCCCAAAACACATCTGAAGAATTCCGACACAAAATATGTTAACGATGCAAATAATATTATTTTAATGAGTTTGAAAACGTAAATGTTGGGAGAGTCATCGTCAAAGGACATGAAACATGAAACTTACTGTTCTAAGAAAAAACTTTCTCGAGTCAAATTGCAGTGATCTACAGGTGAAGTTTAAATGCAATTCCTCGAGCTCTCTCGGATCAAAATGATTCGAACATTTCACGTTTCACTAAAGATTCATCGAACAGAGTGTAACCAATGTAGTACCTTAATACACACTGCAAAATGCTATACGCTATCCCTTTTGTACTTCATTGCCTACTCCAATATATGTGGTTTCCTCAGATGCACACTTACTCGGGATTCATCATTGTTTTAATATCGTAAATATTAATGGAGAGAAACAGATGTAACTATTAGATTCTTTTTATTTCATTTTCAATCTCGTAAAAATCGTATTAAAATTAAATTGCTTCAGTTAAAGCGCAGGAAATTACTCAGCGTGTATCTCGAACATCTTAGCAGAGCATTTATCGCTAATGCATTCATACATTACTAATTGAAAAATAGTTTGCTTACACCGTGTGTACGCGAGTGCTTCGGCTAGCAGACGATAACAAAGCGGACGGCGAAGGCATACACAACAAATTACGAAAGGTCAACGGGTTCCGAGCTGCTCTCTGTGAAAGGAAACCCTCTGCGTCTGGCGATGGACCACTCGCGCCGCTCGTAACGAACGCTGACGCGCGGAAGGTGAGCTGGTGGGGGCGGGCGTCCCCCCTCGCCAGTCTCCTCCTCGTCCTCCGCCTTCTACCCCTCTCCCCTCCGCCGCCTCCGCCTGCTCCTCCATTGCAATCCTCCTCGCCTACTTCCTCCTTCTCTTCTTCATCCTTCACCTCCTTTCTTCTCCTCTTCCTCCATCTTCTCCCTCTCCCCTCCTCCGCCGCCACCTGCTCCTCCATCGCAATCCTCCTCGCCTGCTTCCTCCTTCTCTTCTCCACCCTTCATCTCCTTTCTTCTCCTCTTCCTCCACCTTCTCCCTCTCCCCCCTTCGCCGCCACCTGCTCCTCCATCGCAATCCTCCTCGCCTACTTCCTCCTTCTCTTCTTCATCCTTCACCTCATTTCTTCTCCTCTTCCTCCACCTTCTCCCTCTCCCCTCCTCCGCCGCCACCTGCTCCTCCATCGCAATCCTCCTCGCCTGCTTCCTCCTTCTCTTCTCCACCCTTCATCTCCTTTCTTCTCCTCTTCCTCCACCTTCTCCCTCTCCCCTCCTCCGCCGCCACCTGCTCCTCCATCGCAATCCTCCTCGCCTTCTTCCTCCTTCTCTTCTCCATCCTTCATTTCTTTTCTTCTCCTCTTCCTCCACCTTCTCCCTCTCCTCTCCTCGGCCGCCACCTGCTCCACCAGCTCCTCCATCGCAATCCTCCTCGCCTACTTCCTCCTTCTCTTCTCCATCCTTCATCTCCTTTCTTCTCCCCTTCCTCCACCTTCTCCCTCTCCCCTCCTCCGCCACCACCTGCTCCTCCATCGCAATCCTCCTTCCCTTCTTTCTCCTCTTCTCCAAACCTCCTCCCCTTTCTTCTCTTCTTCCTCCAGCTCTCCCTCTCATTCTCCTCTTCATCCCGCTCTGTCTTCCTGTCCATCCAATTTTCCTTCTAGTTTCCCCGTACGTCTTCCATCTCTTGTTCATCCTCCATCGCCTCCTTTCTTCTCTTCTTCCTTTATCCTCCTCCTCTTTCCCTGCTTTCTTGTTTTTCTCCTGTCCCTCCTTTTTTCATTCTACCCCCCCTCTTTCTCCTACCCCACGTCTTCGACCCTTATTTCCCTACGTTATTCTCACCTCTTCCTCCTCCCGCTTCTTCTCCTCCCCGCGCCTTTTCTCTTGCTTTTCCTCCTTTTTGTATTTTCTTTCTTCTTCCTCTTCATCTTCACCTTCTGCTTTTAGCTCCTTTTGTTCCAACTCTTCCGGGCTCCTACTGCGGCTTAATGAAATCAATTACAGCTAAAATTATAAAAAGAAATAATTACCAGAAACTCTCACGCGCAAGGAAGTAAGAGATGTAAAAAAGTAGCTCTACAATTTGTGCCTATTGAATGCACATACTTTGCCATTACGGCTTAGGCTAAGCTCTGAAACGCGGTCACCAGATATTCAGCTGACATTAGGCCGGCGAAATCCGGAAGACTGCCTTACAGCATATGCCAATCTATTGTCATCTTCATTGTTGATGCTCTTGTCAGAGTCATTATTTGTGCCATTGCCATTGTCTCAATCCCCGCCTTCGTCAATTCCGACATCAACTGCTAAGTAGTCATCGTGATCGTCAAAACTCACCCTCAATATCAACAATGAGGTATCATTGCGACAAAAAATTGTCGTCTTCGTGCGGCTATTATCGTCAACGTCATCGTCGTTTTCTTTCTTATCGTCCTCGCAGTCATCGCCGTGGGCCAGCGCTGCGACGTCACATCGCCCGTGCCCTTTGCGGCCCGCCCCGCCCCCTCCCCCTTCCCCTCCCCCTCCCCCGCTCGTCCTGCCGTGCGGCGCGCTATTGTTCCTGGAAGTTAAATTCGATTAGAGCAACTTATTGCGATTAGAGGGCGGCGAATTACGGGTTAATTAAGAGGAGATGCTATCGCAGGCCTGCACGCAACCCCGGGAACCCCACTTGCTCGCGCTATGTGCCGACTCGGCTCGACGCGGCGGCGGCGGCGTTGCTGGCGGGGGGGGGGGCATCGCCGCGGGGAGACGCGGGAAAAAACTTGCTTCTGCGACGTCGATCGCCGGGGCAGCGCCAGGCGCGGAAGGTAGACAGCACCCGTTGTGCGCCTCCGGGCAGCGCAAGGCTAATCAGTCAACGCAACGCGTAATTTCACCAGGACTACACCTCTCGATTGTGTTGAGATTATTTCAATTGGTGTGTTGGCATAGTTAGGAAGTTTTTATTAAGGTGGTGTTCGTATAACAAGGTATCGACGTACAAGAAGGTGTCATGTACGTAAATAAGTAATATGACTCTCTATTTGGTACACTGCCCGTCCACCTGTATGAAGTCGCACTTGTGGCGTGCTTTCCTTCGTTAGAGAGTTTCCGTTGTGGGAATGATGTAGCAACATAGTATGTCCATATTAGGTAACTCATATTATATGTACTATCTAAACTATATTTCTCTATCTAAGCTATACATATCTATCTCTCTATCTATTAATTTACTAAGATATACATCTCTATCGAAGCTATATCTATTATATCTACTGTCTAACACTAAGCTATATAAGCTTAGATATAATGAGCTATCTAAGATAAAATAAAAACCTCTATGAGGGAGTTTTTTTGTAAAGAAGCGCTTTACCTTTTCGTTAAAACTTTCAAGAAGTGCGTTTGGACTAGTGCATGAAATTGTTTCGCGAGAGTACCATGGTGGGTGCGCGTTATTGTCAAAATCTTAGGGACAAGGGCGAGGGTGAGGTCGGGGACGGGGGCAGGGGAGAGTGTGAGGGCAAGGTCGGGGCAATAGCGATGGAGGAACGGGGGCGAGGGACAAGGCCAAAGTAAGTGAGAGGACTTGGGCGTTCGGGAGGGCGATGGCAAGAGCGGGGACAGGAGCGAGGGCGAGGGCGAGGCCAGGGCCGAGGTGAGTGAGAGGGCCCTGGGCAAAGGCTGGGGCGAGCGTGGGCGATGGTGAGGATGAGTCCGAGGCCGAGGTAAGTGAAAGGGCTTGCGCGTGGGCAAAAGCAGGGGCGAGGGCGAGGGCGAGGGCGAGGGCGTGGGCGAAGGCGTGGGCGTGGGCGAGGGCGTGGGCGTGGGCGAGAGTAGGGGGGTAGGCGAGGGTGGGGACGTAGGAGAGGGAGTAGGCGAGGGCGGGGACGTAGGCGAGGGCGGGGGCGTAGGCGAGGGCGGGAGCGTAGGTGAGTGCGGGGGCGTAGGCGAGGGCGGGGACGTAGGCGAGGGCGGGGACGTAGGCGAGGGCGGGGGCGTAGACGAGAGCGAGGGCAGAGACGTGGGTTGGGGCTGGGGCGGGGGCGATGGCGTGGGCGTGGGCGAGGGCTGTGGCGGTGGGGAGAGAGAGGGCGAGGGTGAGGACGGCGCGGCCACCCAGGCGGGCGGCGGCGGCGGCACAGAGGCCGTGACGGACAGCGGCTGCGGAGGCCTCCTCCAAATTAATTTCTCATAAATTACGAGATCGCGTCCGCGCACGTCGTGCGCCCGCGGGAGGACGGGCGCGGACGGGTGAGGACGGCGCACGTCGCGGGCGGAGACGGCGCCGCGGCGGAGGGCCTCGGACAGCGCAGCGGGCGGAGAAGGAGCTGGACCCTCGCCATACATAACACAAAAGTACAACACACTTCGCGGAAAATCGACCCCTACTCACTCTCACACACACACTCTCTCTCTCTCTCTCTCTCTCATTCTGACGAAACACTGTGACGAAACATTCACACGAAACCTACTGTGTTACCTACTGTCGTTCTGTGGTCATTCTCAAAGACTAACAAAACGGTTTTCAGTTCTGAAACTATACAATCGCTATCCACTATAAACCCAGAGTTAAACGTGTTACTGAAAATGTAATTGAATTGTTTTATATTTACAAAGATCTGTGCATACATGTCGCAGAGATCTGCGGCAAAGTTTTCCTTCTGTTCTTATTAACTTAAAAGGTAATGCGTAACGTAATTATGAGCAATGATTTTTTTTGTACAGGGATGCATGGTCAAATGAGTGCTTCACATTGTGTTACTATACATTCATTAATCCTTGCATTTAAAAATATTCAAATTGAAAAATATCGCCGTCTTCAATTCGCTAACTATAACTTCACACACACTCTTGCTCGTGGTAGTCGAAACGACCACTGCCTTTGTAAAATAGATTGCACCTAAGACAACCAAACGACGTAATGAACAAGAGACGACAGAGTTCATTCTATTAATTTTAGGATATTATTTAAAAATTTACTTTTGACTCTACAAAAGCGATTAATAATAGCAAGAGATAACACATCTGGAGCCCATTACCATGCATTTAAAGCACAAATCAGGAAATCGGGTTGGGTAGAGTGTTCAATTTTTTGTCAAAGAAAAACCCTCATTTTTTATATATTGTATAGAAATAAAGGCACTTGCCTACGTACATCTCGACCTTTGTTGCATTGGTGAAACGAGATATATTCAAAGGTATTTGGTACAGCTCTATGTACTAAATGCATTGCTACAATTCTAACAGATTGTCAACATATTGAAGAAGAAGAAGAAGAATTTGAAAATGGACCGCCCATACGTTAACGGCCGTTCCCAACGAGGCCACAATCAAGACTGAAGAATTTCAAACGGCGTAATTTTAACACGCTCCCTCATACAATGAGACAGGTCAAGAAACAGAAACAAAAAAAACAAAACAAAAAACAATTTGGTTAATGTTTGAGCAAAAGTGGTTATTTGACGGGCCCTGCCCCACCGCGTGGCGCGGAGGTCGCGGGCGGTGATGAGATGGAGGCGGCGGGGGCGGCGCCAGCTGCACCGGAGCGGGGGAGGGGGAGGGGGTGCCTGGGGCGGCGGGGGCGGCGGGGGCGGCGGGGGCGGCGGGGGCGGCGGGGGGCGGCGGGGGCGGCGGGGGCGGCGGGGGCGGCGGGGGCGGCGGGGGCGGCGGGGCGGCGGGGGCGGCGGGGGCGGCGGGGGCGGCGGGGGCGGCGGGGGCGGCGGGGGCGGCGGAATCAGAGGGCGCGGGCGGGGTGGCCTCGGGAGTGAAGGCGCCTCCACGGAGTTCCATCGTTTAGGGCGTGAAACAATTTCACTGATGACGAAGGGAAACGTCTTGTCATCCGCGGCCTCCAGTAATCTCGGAACCGTCTTCTCAGGAATGAAGGACGTTGTTTTAACATTCGTCAGATTGCGGGGCTCGTAGGGATTCAAATAGAGAAAATATAAATGACTAATTTAATTCAGAAATTAAATTGATTATTTAACGAACAAAACAATATCCCGGATTATTTCAAATGTTCTTCGTTGACTTGAACATTTGGATTAATTTTGTCGTTGTTGATTTGAAATGTATCTGAAAAATTAAGATGAAGGACCTAATAAATTCCACACTTTCATTGACGATGCTACGACAAAATTATGGCAAAATATTGTGAAAAGAGACGTAAATTATTACTTAACAATTAAAGAACGACTGGCAATTGACAGGATGTTGAATGAAACCACTTGTCATTTCCTCGCCATTACGAAGTCATACCTCGATGCCTGCCAAGTTAAACAAGGATTAGGAATATTGCTAAACTGCGTCAACAATGTACCAGAGACAAAGTATTGATACCTAAACGATTAAAAGTATAGAAATAGGTGTGTACATCATGAAAATGTTAGGGAATTTTTCAAATATATTAATGTATTCTACGCTTATTTACAATTCAGATGCATTTTCCATTTAAGAAAGGTTATTATTCTTATACGTTTTATTTATATTGTAAGTATAATTACTTTGATGAATATATTTTACATCCTATAATTTTTCGAAACTCGTATCAATATTGATGTTGAATCAAAGCCACGATCTATCGTTTTGTCAGTAATGATACCGCTACCACCCGAACGTACGAAAGAGTATCGATGCTTCAACTTTCTTTCGGCGCAACAATCTCTGACGAAGTCTGGGCCTACCAGCGGCGTCCCAGGCCTTGCGGTCATGGGTTGCGGGGTACGTGTGGTTAGCAAGTAGGCATCTCTAGGCCTAATTCTGGTCTTCTCAACCTGAAAAGTGTTTTTTCTCCTCGTCACACAGCAGCATACATTTGGGAGTTTTTGCACCCTCAAACGTGAAGTACTATCGATCTTCTGCTCATGCGTATTGCAAGTTTTGCAGCACTTTAGTGCGTCTGCGCATGCGCAGATCGATAGTGCTTCACGTTCGAGGGTGCAAAAACTCTCTATTGCAAGGATCGCATCTTGGAAAGCTAGCGCGCTGACCATGAGCTATCTACGAGGGCTTGGAAACTTCAACCACCTAGAGAAAATGTCACAACATGGCGTTGCAGAAAGAATCACTTAGCCCCTAGGGAACATCCCAGTCCTCGAGCGCAATAAAGCGCGAAGGGCCGGAGCAGCAGATGACACGAGGAAGTGGCGCAGGCGACGTGGGTGGCGGCGCTGCTTCCTTCCGCGTGATTCCACAGAGGAAGCGGAGAGGCCCTCCAGGGCAGCGGCGGCAATTTAAAAGAGATTTAGGGACGCGCGTCGCCGCCCAGCCGGAAAGCGCCCGCCCCCGCCCCCACCCCCGCCCCCGCCCCCCGCCCCCGCCCAACGCCCTCAGCCGCCTTGTTACGGGCTCGCGTGCGCCTTCACGCTGCCTGCAGAGCGTTGCCTTACGCGGCCATGTAAATATGTCCACTTACGGTACGGTACACCAAAATATACAACTGGTGCTCACTGGGCATTTTTTTATACAGCTACTTGTTTCCTGCCCTCTTGTGACAGTTTTTAGCTTTCGGGTTGAGTATCCATTTTTGTTTCTTCTTGCTTTTCTCCCTCCCTCTGCTTTCTCTCTCTCATCTTCCCTCTCTCTCCTTCCCTCTCTCTCCTTCCCTCTCTCTCCTTCCTTCTTTCTCCTTCCCTCTCTCTCCTTCCCCCCTCTCTCCTTCCCTCTCTCTCCTTCCCTCTCTCTCCTTCCCCCTCTCTCTCCTTCCCTCTCTCTCCTTCCTCCTCTCTTTCCTTCCCCCTCTCTCTCCTTCCCCCTCTCTCCTTCCTCCTCTCTTCCTTCCCCCTCTCTCACCTTCCCTCTCTCTCCTTCCCTCTCTCTCCTTCCCTCTCTCTCCTTCCCTCTCTCTCCTTCCCTCTCTCTCCTTCCCTCTCTCTCCTTCCCCCTCTCTCTCCTTCCCCCTCTCTCACCTTCCCTCTCTCTCCTTCCTCTCTCTCCTTCCCTCTCTCTCCTTCCCTCTCTCTCCTTCCTCCTCTCTTTCCTTCCCCCTTTCTCTCCTTCCCTCTCTCTCCTTCCTCCTCTCTTTCCTTCCCCCTCTCTCTCCTTCCCCCTCTCTCTCCTTCCTCCTCTCTCTCCTTCCCCCTCTCTCTGTTTCTTCTTGGTCTTTCTGTCTTGCCTGCTTTCTTTCATCCGACAGTGCTTCCTTGTTTCGAGCTATTTCGAACCAGTCACGAAATTTCTATAACTCCATATTAACTTAAATTTTCAAATATAGTAGATGCGAGGGAATCAAATTAAAAATTCAATGCGCGAGTGCTATTTAATAAGACGATTCCACTAATGAAAATAGTCCAACAGAGTTTCAGCAGGCGCCAAATATTAATTACAGTAATGAATATAGCGCCCGCCGTTTCCTGTGATTAATACATCAATCGTTAGGATTTTCCTGTAGAGAGAAGGGTGAAAAGGTCGATACTTTTTTAGGTGCACCACCCTGATTTGGACTCTGAAAAGAGACAGGCTAACCAAAACATAGCCATAACAGCCAATGTAATATTCATTAATAAAATATTGCTTACTCGGTTGTATGTATTCTTGCAAAAGTATACCGCCGGAAAAATTAATGAATGGGCACAAAATTTGTAAAACGCAAATACAAATGTAATTATTGTAATGAATCTTGAATTAAAAAGCAACTGTCTGAAGCAAATTCGTTTGTTGTGTTTTTGTTTTGTTTGTCTTTTAACACAAAATAATTAGGTGATATTGAAAAAAAATGTTAAAAATCCTCGTTTTCTTTCATAATCACCGTGAATGTAGCAACTGAATTTAGTACTTTTCATTACTTAGTTCTATAAGATTCTTAGAAAAGCAAGTGTGAAGTTATGACATTAACATCCACGATGCTATGGCAAACGGAACACCTGTTTGGGTCGATTTTCTCTACATGCCTACATGCATCGCACAGAAATCTGTTGCACGCAAATATATTGTTCGTGGCTGCAATATATGTATACACGACTCAAAAAATCAGATGTTGAAGTAAATGAGTTTGGAGTTTCGCCTTGTGTTGAAATACATCATTCTCGAACAAGGGATTATTGAGCCAGAGCTTTTTCCTAAGCTAAATGCTATTTCTTAATGTTTTTTTTTGTTTGTTTTCCAAATCTTAGTTTGGAGAAAACAAGGGTTAGATTTTTCACCCATCACTCGTTCCTACGCTAAACGCTATTTCTTAATGCTTTTTTCCTCGTTAAGGAGGCAACATTTGAATTCGGTCGTTTTACTAAAATAAAATATAGATACTTAACTTGTTTCAATACTTTAGTCAATTGCGCCAAAAATTGACTTAAGAGCGTTTACTCCGTGACAAGAGAATTGTAGCGTGAAGCAGTGTTGCCCCCTGCCCGTCGGCGCGGGCCTCTTGGTGGCGACGGCGGCGGCGGCGCGTTGCGGCAGAGGCCGGAACCCGGTGGCGCGAGAGCGGGGCACGGGGTGCGGGGCGGGGCGCGAGGCGGGCGATTTCCAAGAACGCGCCCGGAACCATAAACGCCGGCGCCGGCACGACAGCCTTTCGCCTTTCTGGAAACGAGGCCTAGGCGAGACGCGGTCACTAAACCGGCGGCGGAACGCCTCCGCCAGATCGCTCTTAGGACGGCGCGGCGCGACGCTAAGAACGGGAATAGAATGCGCATGTCAGCTTTATAATTAAAAGAGGTTCAACTAGAGAAGGATGATGAGAGATGAGGGTGCTTAAATGAGTGAGATGGTAGCTGTTGGAGATATTCAGGGTCAGGATGATACTATTGGAGATGATAGATGTAATGATGTCTATAAGATGTTTCTACTTCTTGTTAGGTCGCCTGAGTATTTAAGAAAAGAAGGATGTAAAGCGATTAAGAGAATTATGGCTAGGTATTTATTCGTTAATAAGAAAATGCAAACAAATATTGGTTAAAGGAATATATATTGTATACAAATATATAGGAGTGGGGGGAAACAAATTATGAACACATGATGGAGATACGTAACGACGGAGGAGATAGCAATGGAGGAGAGTGGTATGTACAAGAGAAGATTGAAAGCGGGAACAGTGTTGTGTGTACAGAGAATTATTGAAGAGGGTTAATGAGATGATTATTTAATGTATAAAAGTGAATTAAACTGGATTGCTTGTATAGAACGTACTGTTGTAAATAAAAATTATTATACATACATTACGAACTTTTTACAGCTTGAGCCGGACATTAGACCTTAAATTCGCTGTTTTCACTTATCTTCCATAATACATTGGCTGCTGTTGATAGAAAACTCCTGACGTAAACAAACCAAAGACATCTCTTCACCGCAAATAAGTTCTGATTGGTTAACTTTTCACCCCCTACTTTCAGTAATGCAAGCAACAGAGTTCAAATTGAGGACGATGTCTTGGAAACCTCAAACACATGCAACCTCCTTGCTTGCAATTAGCCAGCGTCAGAAAGTGGTTCGATGCCCTTCACGTCAGAGGCAGATGATTCACGCTCGTAATTAGAAATTAAGAATAATGGAAAGTGAATGAAGAGTCGCACCTTCGGATATTCTGAAATGAACAGAGAAGGTCCTTCACAGGCCTGTCCCTAGGAACTTCTGCCCTTCAAGACCGCTGCAGTTGATTCACGCTCTCAATAGTTAATTGCTGAGTGAAATGTCACACTCCGGACGTTCTAAAACGAACAGTGGTGGTATCACGAGCAACTGTTGCAACGATCCAGCGTGGCTGGGCGTTGCGACTTAGAACGTTTGTTGGATATCTGAGAGGGCATATCCGCTCTTTATCGCTCGTAATCACATGTGCAAAACACAATGGACTCCTTTTCTGAATGCGTTACTCGTTTCTTGCCCTGGTTAATTTTTCTGATGATGGTAAAAACTGAGTTCCTAAACACACAACTGCTCAGTTTCGCGTCATGAACCCGACGACAACAGAGCTTGTTCTGTAGGGTTTGGGATTCGAATCTAAAAAACCCCTAGATGAATTCATGTGATCAAGATGTCACTTGAAAGCTGAGATTAATAATTACAGAAATTTAAAAAAGTTTTTGTCAATTTCCCGTCCTTAAAAAGTTATTTAGAAATAAATCCACGTCAAACGATGCAAAAAATGAGGTGCAAACCTGCAGCAAATAAGAACGAAAACTGAGCAGGCTGAGTTGCGGGTCCAGTGTACATCTCTGGTTCCGCGAAGACTGAAATAATTAAGCCATCTGTGTCCACTGAGACAAAGTTCACGAAGATTACATCAAATATTTCATCCCTTAATAATGTCATCAACAGCGTATCAGCATTCCCACATGGCCGTAAAGAACTCCATTCGCCGTTCTATTTCCTGACTTGATAGAAATTAACTATTCATGGAGGACGAAAAACATTGTATTTGTGCTTCATGAGATTTTAAATACGAAACTCTGAGCGAATTATTCTCAAGGGAACTAATAGTTATGCATTAAATAAATTATAGAATTGCTTAACATCTCATTTTTTCGCAAGATATATTTGGCTTCGTAGGTGATAGAGATAAAGCTAAGCCAATTTTGGATGAGTGTAGTTCTGGTTAGGAGATGTGTGTACATGAGCCGTTTAGAGCAAAAGTAGCGTCAGTCAAATTTTGGAATATTTGAGTTAGATGCGCTGGTAAATGATTTGAACATTGTTCCGTCACGTGCTAAAAAGGTGAGAGTCAAATATTTCTTAGCCAGAGGCCAGCACAATGCAGAAGTAGCCAACAAGTTGCTCATATCGCTGCATGCAATTGTGGTGTAAGTCACAGGTGGGACGAAACAACAGCTTCCAGGGGCTCCCAAGAAATAGCTTCTTGCTTATTTGCACCCATCACAGAAGAGCATCGCGAAAAAAACAACAACATTTAATCGCTTTCAGTGTTACGTGCACAGGTCAAAATGGCAACTTCAAGATTGCTCTCACTCTGTTGAAAATCGTGAGAAAGCCCTATTTTTCCATCACATTACTATCTCAGACGAAAAATGTGCTTGCCGATTATGTAAGTCATAGTTTTCAGAAACGGTGTGAGCAAAAGTGGTGAAAGTCAACAAAATAGTTAATTACTTCATAAGCAATGTTTCAGTCCAAAATATATCAATAGTAAGTTAAAAGAATATCTCCTTTACACGTTGATAACACGTTAGGTCATTTATTTCTAAGCATTATAATTTTACAGCGTTTTTCGTTTAGACGTCATTTTTCGAGAAGTTTATTTTATGACTTAGGCCACTTTTGCTCTCAACGGCTCCTATCTTTGTGTCTGTGTATGAGTGGAGGGGGGTAGACGTCCGCGGAGCGCGAGTTTGTTTGCGGTGCGGGGCGACAGCTGGCAGCAACACTGCAACGTCAACTGCCGCTTGCACTATGCACGTTTGCAGCCTCAGACTAGAATTGGGTTGAATGCATTCTCGTCTGATACACTCTCGGATTTAAAAAGAATTCTTGATAAACAGTCAAAATAAATGGGGAAATATAATGCGTGTGGAATGCACTATTTAATTAAGTAGATATACTTTAACAGTGCTTAGGGGGGTAAGCGAGTCAAGATAAGAGGTGCCTCTATTTCAGAGGATGAAGAGCAGAATCCCCGCCTCGACTTGTAAATATGCGATAGAAGCCAGTCTAATTGGCCGTACGAATTAGACAATTTTTTTACTAAGCTTAATTAAGCAGACTACCAGTACTCGTACAACTTTTTGAACACATTGCATTCTATTTATCCTTTTGCGTTTGCGGTTTGTCAAAACAAAAAACTCGCTTCCTGCGCAGTTCATCATTCCTGCATCATTCTTGCAAATCGTAATTGGGTTTCTCTATGAAGACTGGAGAACATGATGATGATTTTGTTTGCAAGAGATAAGAAAATATTGTCCTTAAATAAATGTTCAATCACAAGCCGAACAAAATGGCCACTTTAATTTTTCAATCATTTTCTCTGTCCCCGATTTGCATTTACGAGTCGAAATTTATTTCAAACAAAACAGTGCTTTCTCTTTCGAATAGCATTCGCGACTCATTATAGCCTTTAAATCCGGGGGAGAATGACTTCGAAAGTGATGATTTACCATTTCCGAGACCGATTTCTACGCTATTATGTGAGTTAGCAAGTCTGATGGAATAGGAAGGATGCCTGGTTTTCTGAGAACGAAGAAAAAGACACTACGTCCTCCGGATACGGTGCGACTGTTCATATTTTATTTCTTCCATTTGAAACTTCCCTGGCGTGTGCCTTTCAGAAAAAAATTCCTGTAAATAACGGGGTAAACAATTTTCTTCGTGAGAGTATGGACGTCGAACCTAAGAGTTATATGAGAAATTTGATCTAATGTTTTCCGTCAAACAATATATTGTGTCGGATTTACGTTTCTCAATAAAAATGCTGTTGGTAACAAGGAGACCAAAGCAGAAAAGAAAAGTACGTAGATGATATATAGTTATGACACGCCAAGCATTGTTCAGAAAGGAAAAGAAAAACAATGTAATGATATTGTGGGAGACATTTCAGATTAAATGTGACTTCGACAACCTGTCAAGCAGCCAAAGAGAAATAAATGTTACCTGTCCCTTTCCGATCGAGCAATGTATTTGCGCTCACCTCAGAGATCAGTTTGCTCTACGTCAGCCGCATGATCGATCTTGAACGAACTGTAAATACAAGAAGTCCTTTCTTGTCGCCATCTACAGTCATTATTTTATTGATCTGCGAACCGCCAGTTCAAGGAAAGGTAGCTGACTGCAGAAACTGCTTCAAATCTGACGCCTGTATTCTGTAATTTATTTTTTAGTCTAAGATAATTTGTTTTGCATTCAGAATGCATACATGTTTCCTTCATCTTATCGCTTTTTATACTTAATTACATTTTACCCTCTGGTCTTCATCCCTTGACACATTTAAAGTACTTTTCCAGCCATTGACAGGTAAGTTCTAACGTCTGTTCAGGATGTATTTTATTTACAGGATTTTAAATCGTGTTTCGATCAACATTTTGGAGCTTTGGTTCTAACGTCAATAAAGTTAAATCTCTGTAAAGGCGTCGAAGCGGCCTCACAAGAAAGGTCACTATCGATGAGTCTGAAGGACAATTGTATTCTCAAAAGTAATATCAGACAAGAATTATGAGACAGACAAAATCAACGAAAAATTATTGAAGAAGTGAGACAAAAGCGAAATCCTTTCATACTACGAGTAGCGAATAGAGGGCGAATATTAATATGCTGGAAGAGCGACAAAATCTGAAAGGATGTAGATTGAAGAAGTCTGATGAAACAATCTCAAATGTGTGGATTTAACTTTAAAGAAAGCTTTGAAAAGGGTGATTTTCAAATGAATGAATGAAACCAACTGTAACCGTAGACACGCATCTGTACATCTGTCTACCAGTCATCAGTCTGAGAAATAATGTCAAGTCAGCTCTCCCACCTATTCTTATCAAGGCAATAACAACCATCATTACGACCAAAGATATCACGAACGCAAGGATTGCGTTCACTGCGGTCGGAATAATTTCCATTAGTAACATCTCTCTCATAATTTTTAAGTTCTTCTATCACCACGTTTATTCTAAATGATACTTTTCCTCCTCCTTTCTTATAAAGTTTCCTGTGCCATTGCCACCAAATAAATCCACTGTGTTCATTAACTAACATGTTCTAACTTTATTACGAGTGTAGCACATTAGCCTTGTTATTTTGCCCAGGATTGTGCACGAAATGACTGGCAGCTGACAATTGCGATACGACATAAATGATGATGGTTGGAACGAGGAACGTTGGAACGAGAGGCAGGGAGTCCGATGAATTCCGATGGAAACTGTCCCAAACCCAGTGTAAGCCCTTAGGGAACTCGCTTTGGCCTCCACATAACGTGATTGGGATTTGAAACCAGGTACTCGAAGGTGGAAAACATACACGCTTTCTTGTTCCAGAGTAGGGGAAAGATATTACACTAACCGGCAAAGTGACTCAGAGCATCTACTGATGTCACTGCAGGGCCTCTGAACGGGAGGTCTTGGGGTTCGAGTCTCGACGGTAGAAGGATTTTCGACACTAATTAGCTCCATCGAATTCAGTCTGGACGATAATTCTACCAGGCGGCTGCTCTGATCGGTAGTTTTCCGTGGTTTCTCCGATCAACACCAGGTGAATACCCAAACAGTACTCTAACAAACGAGCGACGAACCTCGCACAATCTTTCCTTCCTTTTCCTTGTCCTATCCTCATCCCTTTCTTACACACACATACACTCTCTCTCTCTCTCACACACGCACACACACACACACACACTCACTAACTCACATGCACTACTCTACCACACCTGTCAGGAGACCAGTCGGGAGCTTAGAGCTTGTCGCGGTCGAGGAGCTGCCCCGCTGATGGGAGATTCCTGGTTGGGGAAAATCCCCTCCAGCAAACGTAGGTCGGCGCCAGATATCGCCAGCTGTTGAGGAAAGATCACTGTCACCTCCCACGATAATAACATGCACTACATTATGGGACTAATGACCTTGTCAGTTGACACGCCCGGGCTCATCAATCAATCAAGATATTACAATACAATGATACACAAATTTCCTCCGTGGCCCCAGCTGTCGAAACTGACTTCAGCGTGCCCTGTGCCTCCGGCCTCCGCCACCGCCGACGCCATCACCAGCTCCCCCCACCCCACCCCTCTCCCCGGCCGGCCGCCATCGTTGCGCCAACGGTAGCCGCCACGTGTGAGACGTTTTAATTATTCATGGTTGTCGCGCCTTTCCCTTGTTAATTGCGGCGGCAACAAGGCGTCTCGACCCAACCTGGGACCGCGCGTGAACGAGGCGTGAACCGGTTCCCGCGCCGAGTCGTTTGCGTGGAACGGGTCTTCGCCACGCCCGCGTCCGGCCGACGTTGCCCTCTTGCAGGGTTTTGCCTCGCGGAGTAGGACCCGGTTTCACTTCTCAGACGTGCTTATTGAAATTGGTGCGTGTGTTTATCCACCGTTAGCCGGCTAATCGAATGTGGTGAAATTGGACGAGTGTAAAATAGATCGCGTCTTAATTGCACTCTTTGCTCTCGGTGGGAAAAGGAAGTGACGGCGTGTCCAGGTGGGAGCTGCTGCTGTCATAAACTGCTTTATCAAAACTACAGGTGACCGGAAACGGGTGGCAGAGTTCCTTATAATCACTTCGCGATTTGTGAAATGAAATAACTCTGCTTATCTTCACTGTAACTTCAACGGCGCCGGGGATGTACTTATTTGTCTGGTCACAGAAAACTATTGAAGTCGAAATGGTCATGTGTAATGGCGATGAGATCGAGACTCGACACAATCTCATTTTCAGAGAAAAGTACGTACTTTTATTGACTGAATATATCTGCACGATAAACTCAGTACCTGGGAAAATCGAACTTAGAAGCAATTCCAAAAATTTTATTGGGACGTCTCAAAAGAATCATCATTTTTCCGAGAATGTTATAACTGAAATATTCAACTGGAAAATGTCCATCAAGTAAGATGTTTATAGTGTGTAAACATTCCAACATTTATTCTAAAATTTTATAAACAGCTCCATTAAAAAAAATCAAGCATATCCGGCAATCAAAAAGATTAATTGCACTAAACGCTTGATACCAGTTTATTGCATACCTATATATCGCAATTACTCATTCTCTTTTTTGGTCTGTATGCAGTGTCGGAGTTGCCACAAGAGCCTCAAAATTAGTTTACCCCAGGCATATTGTTGCACACCTACAAACACTCCACCAAACACCGAAGACATCACGAACTTTTAATCATGAACAGTAGCAGTCATAAGTACGCCAACAGAAAACTGCGACCAGTAGCGCAAAGTGCTTCAACCGGGAGCGCTGTATTTGTTCAACAATCCCTCCCCATGTAGTCGCAGTCCCTCTGACTGGGAGGTCCTAGACGGCAGGATTTTCGATACTAGTTTCTCAGCTAGGTCAGTCGAATTCAGTCGCTGTCTGGAGGAGAATTCTAGCGGCCGCCGGTCTGATCGGTAGTTTTCCGTGGTTTCTCCGATAAACACCAGGCGAATGCCGGAGCAGTACCCTAACAAACGGGCCACGGAACGCGCGCGATCTTTCCTTCATCTTCCTTCTCCTATCCTCTCCTCTTACACACACACTTACAACATGCAGTACACTACCACACATGCCGGGAGACCGGTCGGGAACTTACAGCTTGTCCCGACTGAGGCGGTGCCCCGCTGGTGGGAGATACCTGGTTGAGGGGAAAACCCCGCTAGTCGACGGTAGGTCGGCGCCAGATCTCGCCATCCAGCGGGGAAAAGATCATCGCCACCTCCCGAGAAAAAACACGCACTTCACTTACGGAACTAATGACCTAAGTAGTTGACGCGCCCGGAAACACGAATCAATCTATCAATTAATTCATGTAGTTGAAGCTCGTTGGCGCGACCGAGTCGCTGCCGCGTTGTGGGCGCCGCGTGGCCTGATGGGGGCGGGCGAGTGTTAATCCCCGCGCCGCTAACCGCCGAGAGCTCCGCGGCGCTTTTTATTGGCAGTAATTCGCTCCGTAAACACTGCCTCGGGCGGCGGCGAGAAGGCGGACACTGTTGGAGGGGAAGGTGAGGTGGGGGTGGAGGTGGCGGCGTAGTAGTGATGACGATGATGGTGGCGGCTGTAGTTCTGATGGTGGTAGTGGCGGTGTCGGCAACAGTTGTGGTAGCGGTAGTGGTGTTGTTGACGGTTGTGGTGTTGTTGACGGTTGTGGTGTTGTTGACGGTTATGGTGTTGACGGTTGTAGTGTTGTTGGCTGTTGTGGTGTTGGCGGTTGTAGTGGAGGTTTTAGAGACTGAGATGGTGCTTTCGGATGAAGTATTTAAAAGAAGACATTCAAAACGACCCGGAAATGACAGAAACATAAAGTTAATAGCTCCGAAGATACATTAACAACTATACAAAGAATGGTAAAAGACAACCGACTTGACGGATATCATCTTGAATTGCAAAAATGGTTAAACAGGTGGAGATGGTAGTGTTACAGAACGGCGTCGAGGTGATATTATTTGGGTGATGATAATAGTAGTGGAGATGTGGACATTGTAGTGGTGATGGCCTCGAAAATATAGGGGCTATGGTGAAGTTGATTGCTAACGGTGGACGGTGCTTATGTTACATTGCTGACGGTGCTGGCAGCAGTGGTAGTGACAACGATACCAACGGAAAGAGTGTAGCTGCTCATGAAGTTGGCAATGATAATGCGTCGTAGTGGAGGACGAGGTAGGCAAAGCTGCTGCAACGCAGGAAAAACGCGACGGGCCACCTTTGTCAAGTGATCCGCTCCCGCCGTATGAGATTTCATTGTCAATGCTTCTGTTGTCGCTTCGTTCACTTACGACATCGCGTTTTCTGTGATGGGAAAGAATTTTTAACCCGAGAGAGGTGGCGCGGGGTCTCTTGTGACCCCACGCATCTTTGCTTAGCTGCAGTTGCCTAATTTTGCGAGTCAGAAGCTTTACATTCCACATACTTTTCACCACATTCTATAGCTTTTCTCTGAAAGATTTTCAAAATTTTATACGTAATAATTCATTTATAAATATTTGTGGAACCAATACAAACATCTTCAATAAATTGTTTGTTTTTATGTGAGACAATGTTAGAAAATGAAACTTACTGAATTTTCTGATACCTTTGTCGTTGAAATATTCAGGGAAATGTAAATGGAGTCACTACATAAAATGAAAGATATATGATATTTTGCCCGTTTATTTGTTTCAATTCCTCATTTGTACGTTTGTTTATAATAGTGCATTAAGTTAATATGACCTTATAAATGATTGGTTATTATTAAAATAACTAATTTCGCACTTATTTCTTGCTAAATATAATTTTATAAAGAAATAACTTGGGTCAGAAATGACCCCGCGCCACCTCTAACGTAACTCCGGCAACCGCCACCTCTCCCGGTTTACAAAGTTAAGGCAATATTAACGTCACACCATTTTACTCATAATTTCTTCACGTTGTTATTTTTTATTTAATTGACGTCAGAAAAAAATACAAATAGAATGTGGACCTAATGATTCGTTTTAAGTTTTAATTTATTCGTTGTGCAATTACTTCTGATTTTCCGCGACTTGAATTAGAAACACTCTGAATGAAGGAAGTAAACTCATCAAGCGCTTGACTCAACCAATTCTGCGCTCGGTAACGACTATGGAAATTAAATTAACCGTTGTCTTCGTAACAGAAGGAAACAATGCAAAACGACGCTTTGTACATAAAATGCAATATAACCTATCTCTTTTAATAAACGATTGTGTCAGAATGACAGGTATTCTCTGAAATAAACCATAAGGTGTGCCTCAGACAAATAGATCAAATACAAACATGAGTGTGAGGTGATAATAATGCATAAGCCTACGTAGAATACGCGCAAAATAGAACAGCAAGCTAAAAATACATTAATTTCATAAGAAAAAATCGATAAGAAGGAACATGCACAATGTCGAGGGGATGGAGAAGAACAAGAAATGGAAATGACCGACGAATAAAAATCAAAAAGAAAGAGAAAGAAAAAATGAAAAGAAGAAAGGAAGAGAGGGCGAGACGGAATAATTAAGAAAAAGAGAAAGAAGAATACTGAGAAAATGAAAGGATGTATGATGACTGAAAAATGAAAGAATAAAAAGGCATTACAATAAAGGTGGAAAATACAGAAGTAGGGGAGGGAGAAAGAATGAAGAGAGTATAAGGGCGTTAAAGAGACGTTCACGTGTTCGCAAGGCATCAAAAAGAATGCAAACAGTCGCTCACAAATGAGAAGCAAACGTTGAGGTGACATGTCCATTTGGAAAAATGAGTCCTGTTGTTTTTGCCTAGAATTTTATTTTTAAAAAAAGCGTGAGATGTCTTACAATACATTAAATAGAACTCTATTCGTTGAGTTAAAGACGGTGTTTATACGTGTTAAATTTGTGCTACATTTTCCCGTTTTATTCGAAAATAGTGAAGTGGTCGTGTCACGTTTTGACTGTTTGCTCCTGAAAAGAGGTCTTTGGTCAGTTCACTTCTTTGCGGCTTTGCTTTGACGGCGCCCGCGCAACAGGGCTCCACTTGTGGAAAAAGCGAGCGTCCGCGCGGCGCCCCGCCCCCTCCCCCTCCCTACCCGCCCCGCCCCGCGCGGCGCCGCACCGGCCGGCAGCCCTATTAAGATGCCATCACGACCCGGCTAATAGCTTATGGGAGGCTGTATCTACATAATATTGAAGATATTGCTGGCAAGTAATAGGATCTGATACGGCGCCGGGGCAATAATACGGGCGGAGCCCTGCGTTAATGGACAGTAGCTGCGGACGCCGCCAATTCCAGACAATGATATGCACGACTTGGCGCGCTTATCAGGGCCCGCCCACGCACGCACGCACACGCGCGGTGCCCGCTCCGCCTCCACCCGCCCCCAGGCCCGCCCCCGCTGAGCTTCATCGCCGCCTCTAGAGCTTGGCGCCCTCGCACCCCGCCGCCCTCTCAGCGCCAGCTCTGCTCTCTCTTCGCCACTCTCCTCTTTGCCTATATGCACTTCCCTTCATTTGCTTCCTAGAGCGCACTTTTCAAGTAATTTGCGATCTCTCTCTCTCTCTCGATCAGTCTGTCTCTCCTCTCTCTCTCTGTCTGCCTGTCCCTTTCTCCTTTCTCTCCTCTCTCCTTTTTCTCCTCTCTCTATGTCTGCCTGTCTCTCTCTCTCTCTGAGTCTCTTTGTATCTGTAAGACTCGCTCTTTCTCTCTTCTTCTTTTTCTTTGTCACGATTTTCCCCCTGCCTCTGCACCTGTCTTTGTCAGTTAGTATTCTTCCACATTCCGCTCGCTCCCCTCCTCATCTCTCTTTCTTTCTCACGTTCCTTGCTCTCTCTGCATCGTCTCTTCTTCACTCTACCTCCGGTCATCCCCACTTTCCGCCTTCCGTTCGCACTGGCATCCTCACGTTCCAACGACCGTCCCTAACCACGTCCCCCGATGCTTCCTCCCGCCTCACGCACTCCTCCACACTCGTTCTCCCGCTTCGCCCCGCCCCGCCCCACCTCGCCCCGCCCCGCCCCGCCCCGCCTCGCCTCCGCGCCCCGCCTCTACCTGTTCGCTTTTGTCCGCGGGTTAATTAAGCTCGCGCAGCACGAGCGCGTTATACCCCGCCCCTCTCCCCTTCCCACCCTCCACCGCCCACCCTTCCCACCCCGCCTCCGACCGCCCCTCCCCGTTCCCCTCCCGCGCAGCCGTGCTGACAAAGCAGATGCGCCGATAAGCAGACGAACAAATAGATGAATGTCTTCATTTCGACCTCTCGCCGCATTGTGAGGCTGCGCCCGCGGCGGCGGCCGCCAGAGCCCCCTTGTGACCGGTTCTTGTTCTACAGGCCCACTAGCCCACTTCCGAAAGGGACGGCGGGCGGGCCGGCAAGCCTGCGCCGGCGAGGGCCGTTCGGGTGGTAGGGCCTTTATATGTTAATGTGGAACTTCGGCGCTACAAAGTAACATCCTCCAGCCAATTACATTACGTCGTGTAGTGCGGGGTCCGCGCCTCAAGACCCGGCTATTAATCATCGACGGCGAGGCGGAGGGGCCAGGGGCGGGCCCCGGCTCCCGACTGGCCAGCCCCGCCGCCGCCGCCGCCGCCTCCGCGCCGCCGCGGACGGTGACCCTGCGTTCAAGTACATCCAGGACCAGCGTGCCCGCGCGAGAACTCTCGCATACTATATACCCCACCCTCTTCCTTATTTTTCGCGGATTCGATCGATCGACTCGCGGGTGGCGGATTCCATGGTATAACGGTCAGCGTATCGGGTTGTTGTACCCAACATTGCGGGTTCAAACCCGATCGAAGGGCTAATCCTTCGTACGCCTTCCGTCTGAGGGGAAGTAAAGCCGAATGTCCCATGTAGTAGATTTACTGCATGTAAAAGATACTCAAGCCTAAAAAAAGCCTCTGAGCTAAATTCAAATCGCCTGTTTCGTCACCCAATGAATACCTTCTTTCTCCGCTAGTTGGTGAAAGAAGTGTAGCGAAAATTGCGTGGTCAGAAGGAAGAGCGCGCCTCATGGCCCGAGCCTCGCCACGTAAAATAAGGCATTAACTTTCTAACTAACTATTTTTCCATTTCCATATTAAGTCTATAATATATATTTTTCTTTAAGACCCTCTTATCCTCCGTCACTTGTTCTACATGTCCCCCTGTAAATTATAACAGTATAATACACACTTTCATTACAAACTATTCTTATTTAACTTTATTATCGAGCAAAGAGGTACAGCCGTGTAATTCAGTTGAATAGAATATCAAGTAATTAGTAATTTCACATTCAGTTGCAGATTCTACAGGCTCTCAACAGGTGGGGTAGAATCGGGAAGTGTCGAACCAGTAAAAATATAATAGAATGGTCAAGAAGATCTCATCCTAGAGATTACAGTGTGAGGAACGCTTCCTTGGTCTCAAAATTGTAGTTTTTATGGCCTTAGAACATTTTGTTTAGGAGTTATTTACATTATATTAGATTTATTATTAATTCTGCAATTAAGTATTATAACTTGGTGGCGACGATTTATAACGATATAGATTTTTAAAAATCCTGACGAGCGTTGCGGGTTGCATTTTACATAAATATTTAGCGCGTTTTTTTTAAACAAATCCTTCATATTTTTTAAGTGATAGTGCAATTTTCACTTCTCCGTGAAATTCTCTTTCTTTAGAGATATCAGTTTTAAAGATTGGTTGCGTGTGAGAGTCGCAAAGGGAAGGTATGCTACTGAAATAATATAGGAGACGACCCGAAGTACTTGAGAAGCTGGGGCGACCCAAACTCCAGTACTCAGAACGCTTGTCTTCCACCTCTGGGTACCCACTTTGAATCCCGGTCGATTCTTGTAGAATTTTGGAGTAGACAAAGCTTGTTCGCGGTAGGATTTTTGGGTGGATCAAATCATGTCATCGGCATCACGCATCCATGAAAACCAGTCATAGCAGATTTGACCGACGAGGCTAGGGACTCACAACTATAATAGAGAAGAGGTACTTGAGAAGCAGCCCTTTGAATTCTGTGGACCGTGGAGAACAAGTTGGTTTTATTGCAGAAGTATTTGTCCTATTTGAAACTGTTTTAACTTTTAACTTTTAAATGACATCCTGCAATTTTTCTTAGTATCTTTGATCGGTTTTTATAGAATTTAACTTGTATTAGCTAGCGATGACTTACATAAATTAAAGAGATGAGTTGTTGATTGAAAATATCCCTTTTCTCGGAAATAATAAATCGGTTTCTTTGTTTCGGTTGATTGATTGATTGAGAGGTAATTCCGGGCACATCAAGTGTTTAGTTTCGTACGTGTAGTGTGTGTTTTATCGCGGGAGGTGGAGGTGATCTCAACCCTCTGAATGGCGAGATCCGGCGCCAACCTACACGTCGGCTATAAGGATTTTCCCCAACCAGTATCTCCCACCAGCGGGGCCCCGCCCCGGCCGGGACAAACTCTAAGCCCCCAACATGTGTGGTAGTGTTGTGGATGTAATTGTAAATGTGGGTAATTAGGGGATGCGGATATGAGGGAATGTGGATAAGGAAGGAAAGATCGCGCCCAGTTCCTGGTCTGTTTCTTAGATTACTACACTTGCATTTGCCTGGTGTAGATCGGAGGAACCACGGAAAACTACCGATCAGAGCAGCCGATCGCTAGAATTCTCCTCCTGAGAGCGGTCGAATTCGGCCTAGCTATGTAGCTAGTGTTGAAAATCCTGCCACCGTCAAGAGTCGAACCCCGGGACCTCCCGGTGAGAGGCACTGCAGCGACATCAGTTGATGCCTTGAGCCACCTAACCCAGTCGTTTTGTCAGTCGTCGCTTCGTTCAGCCTCAAGCATAAATAGAGTGAAAATTGAAATTTATATGATTCACCATTAAACGTTTTCTTTTCTACAAATAAATAGTTCCTTTTCGAAATATATAACTCTCTGGACAATGATTTTTATGTTCTCTGGAATTCAAACACTTTCCGCCTAATAATTAATAATTTAGAGTGAACAATAATTTCACACATGAAAGTTTTACCCAAAATAGTGGAAGTTTTGGCAAAATAACAAAATACAGACATGGCAAATAAGCTACAATACAAAACATTTCATGGAGACGTTTGTAGATGTAGGTGTAAAATTACAGTGCCTCTACACAAGAAAAAGGTTGTGTGGCAGACCTTTACCGAACTCTAATCACTTAAACTCTGGAAAACTGTGGCATCCATTAGGTAGCGTTCGACTGAATCTGGGAGCATTAGAAATAGACAAAACTAGCCTACCGAACATAGAGATCCTTATCTTTCTACTAGAATTCGAAGCTAATGTTTTTACGTAAGCTAATTTTTTTATCGTAAATACTTTTCAAGATATTTCATTGTTAATATGGCGTAGTTAACATTACAATCGGTTGTATGGGTCGTATCAGTCGTACAGTCGTAATAGGTTGTAACAGTTATGACTGAAAATTATTATGGAACTCCATATTTACAGTGAACAGGGTTGGGATCACAAGGATTAATGACATATAAAGAGAATATGGCTAGATTTATCATATCGATAGATGTCACCGAAAGACTCAATATTGAGAAATAATCTTCGGGATTTTGGGATAATGCTGAAAATACCTGGGCCATGCAATCAATGTAGTTTATAAAACAAATAATTACCAAAATACTTCTTGACTTTAAGTTAAATGTTAATTAGTTTGCTGTCCTAAAAAAAAATTTCACCCACGAATAAAATGTATTTCAAAATCAGTTAATTATCTGGTTCTTTTAAGTTTCAGTAAAGTTATTTTAATGATAAAAACGCTACTTAATTTTATTTACCTCATGAGTCTTGCCTGTACAGACTGTTTTTGATCATATGCAATACTAATGAACAATAACATATTACTATTGTATTTAAAGATATCCCTTTTTTTGTCTTCTACTAAGGAGTATTTTTTATTTTGAATATTGTTTTCAAAATGTCTGACTTCTGCTCTCCAGTTCAAAAGTGCAGGCTTTGAAAAGGCGGTCACTCAAGGTACTCGCTTCATCATTTGGACGGTGTTATGCATCAACCTGCTAAGCGCGATTTTTGAAAAAAATTAGATATGGACGCCATCAGTTGCACTGGACCATGTTCTAAGTGAACGCAAAATTTTGGCGCCAAAATCTGTAAAAATAGCCTTATAGTTAATGAAAAAGGTAAACGCCATCAGTCACATCAGGGATTTTATGTTTCGCAACAACCGACTATAAACCTACATCTTCAAATTTGCTGTTCTTAATTTCACATTATGCAGATAAGCGCCAGATATTTCACTCATGTTTGTGTAGTTTGGCGCTTCAATGAATGAAATAATTAAATTACAGTTTTTAGAGCTGAAAATGTTATAAAACCTTTGAACACGATTATCTCAAAACGTGTATGATGTCGCATAGCCGGTTGATGCATAACACCGTCCATTTTGGATGCAGCCCGCACTGAAACAATGCTAGTGTGGCGCGCCCTCGGATCCCAATTCAATATCCGCCGGAGTAGCGCACGCCTGGCCTGCAGCTGGAATATTTTAGCGCCTGTCTCCTCCGCCCACGTTGAAATGCCTCACCGGAGCAAATGTCCTGTCATTGTTGTAGAAGTGATAGAATCAAGATGAGCTCTTTGATATCAGTGCGCCTTTAAAATCAACTACCGTGGAATCCCTTCATCTTGTCATCTTCTTCTCTAGCTCTACAGCCCTTTGTAGGCCTCGACTTCACGCACAACAGCGTTCCATGTTCTTCTGTCTTCCGCTATCTTCTTCCTGTTCTTCACCTTCATGATGTTAAGGTCTTTCAACACATCACCTTTCCATCTTTGTTTGAGACGGCCTCTCCTCTGTTTTGAGAAGAGGTTACCTTCTAATATCTTTTTAGGCATTCTTGATTGTTCCATCTTTTCTATATGTCCTAACCATCTAATCCTTTAATAAATCTGACAATATCTTTTTATTCCAATATTGTATTGATCTTATTGCGCCTATATCTCCTCTTGGTCTTTGATAGATCCATATATTTTCGTATTATTTTGCGTTCAAATCGCCTTAGCTCATTTAGATAATTTGTTGTCATGCCATAGAAATTCCATCAAAATGAAGTAAGATTTCCATTCTCGTTATGGTAGTATTCCCCAAGTTTTGGTAGACCTCATCAATACATGACCTTCCCAGGATGTGTACTTTTGAACATTTATTGAGAATTGTTGGCTAATTCTGCCGATAGACTCAGTTTCACCAAACTGCTAGTACCTGTAGTAGATGATTTCTTGAACTGATAGTAGATTGCTTGCCAAATATTTATTGTGCATAAATATTTTTTTGTTTCATTTTAATGTAACAAAGCTTTGCTATCTCAACACATTCAACTGGTAACTGGCAGTTTTTGTTATTTTCTGAAACAATGGCATTGTCGCGTGTTCACGTCATTATAAAGTAAAACTTGCAAGTTTAAAAAAAATAATTTTTTTTGCTTTCCTTCTTCCATAATCTTTGATTATGACAAGATAATATAGGGTAATTAATTGTTTTTGACTTAGTATGCAGGTAAATAGTTATCATGCAATTGATATTATCTAGTAAAAAAACGTGAAAAGTTTCGACTACTTCACGTCGATAAGAATGCATTCTGCATAAAATTTATTCTCGTAATTTTGATCAAGAAGTGAAATTTGTTCTGAAAATTGCAGTGTAGTAAGATTAGTGTAAGAGAATTTTCACTGAAAATAAGTCAGTGAAGATCATTTAGCCACAATTTAGTAATAATAATTCATTAAACATGTCAGAATAGATGTTACTGATTATATTTTTTTTCTTCACTTCACGTTCATTTCAATTCTAGAATGCAAACAAGAAAATACGAAAAAGACGAGATGATAGCAGTAAAGTATTTAGCCCTCTTCTGCCTGGGAACACGCCAGTCACGATATAATTTCTCTTCCTCAGATAATGTAAGTATTCACTAAACCCGAATTTATAGAAATGATCGTGTCTGCACGCGGAGTCCTCTTCCGGCACAACTCTCTATCATTTGAAAAACCTTTCCGAGTCGTAATGGAGAATTCTTTCTTCTTCGCTGCACCCATGATTATTTCTACCCCGGAGTTCCTACGAATACCCCCCCCCGTTGGGATAACCGCAGACCGCAGCGTCACTCCCGCACCGGAAACTGCACCCCTGCATCCGCCCCCCCCCAGTCCGCGCCGCACCGCGACCGTCTGCTGCCGTCGTCCACCCTCTTTTAAGTTTCGAGTTCTGTCTCATTTCTCTTTGTGGTTCGAATTGGAAATTGCTGGCGGTGTCTCGATCAAAGAGTCGCTGACTCTATTCACACGCTCCTCGCGACAGATCCCTGTCAGGCGGTGCCTTTCACAGAGTACTTGGAAGTGGAAGGATTACAACGCATTTGTCGTTCATGCCAGCTATTGTTCTTAGATTTATTTACGATCGTTTGATCTAATTAATTAAGTAATATTGAAGCCTACATATCTTTTTTTAGATGGAGATTCAGTTTTATTTAATTCTGAATTGCTAAGGTGGATCAGGTTCAGAATAAATGTCCATTAAACATTGAACCAAAGTATTCGAGCGCTGCTCGCAACAGATCTTAGTCGGTGCCTTTCCAAGGTACTTGAAGTACTTGTATGAGGATTACAACGCATAAGCCATTCACATCATCTGTTTGTTCTTAGATTTATTTGCAATCGCATGACGAAAAATAATAAATTAATATTAATATCTACATACCTTCCTGTTTCACACAATAGAAAGAGATTCAGTATTAATCAATGCTTAGTTGATAAGGTCGATCAGATTCAGAATAAAATGCCCAAATGTTGAACCAATGCTCTATTTATTTGTGTTACACACACGTTTACCTGAGATGCTGTTAGTGATCAACCTTCGTGCGTTCGCCAGTTTTAGTGTCACATGCACGATCGCGAGGCGGTCATTTTGCCGCAGACGAATTGGTAATATTAGAGCTTCATTACCCCGTGAGTAATGGAGGAATTAAACAGCATCAAGTGCTCATTATATTGAGTAAACAAATGTAATAAAAAACATTTTAAGCATTATCACAAAGAACTTCTTACAAAAGAAATTGTTTTTTGCAAAATTGATCTTGAACATCTATCTTCAAAAGTCTTGGTAACATATTGATATAAAATATAACTAAAACACAATAAAAGAAAACTAATTAAAAATTAATGAATCAAGAACTTCTTTAGAAAACCAAGTAAAATCTAATAAGAAATTTCCTCAAATAATAAACTCCCTGCAATTGCAAATTAATCGTTTTTATTACGATTTTATTTCAAATTAGATTTTTTTCATTTTCAAATAACATCAGTATTCAAGAATACAATGAATTCGTAGCAAAAAATATAATTTTAGCAACCATTTACATTATTTTATAAGTTCTTTATCATCAGAGTCCTTTTCACAAATCAAGGCGGTAACTTCCCCTTGTGAATAATTATTACAAATATTGTTCTCACATTTACTGTATACCATTCTTGCTGTTATTGCATACTGTACTTCTTCTTCTTGCTATTATTATTATTATTATTATTATTATTATTATTATTATTATTATTATTATTATTATATCAAAGACATTAGAAAAACAAGCAAACATCTGGAAGGCGTGTTTTTGCCTCGTAGAATGGTGAGTGGTGATGGAGGACACTTACCGCGAATTTGGTGCGAATGCCAGTGGGTCTCGAGAAAGGCGATACAGCTGTCTTACGCTTATCTTATTCTTATACTCATCTAAAGAGATGAGTAAAGAATAATTCGTTTCCACCCAGGCGGAGTGTGACGAAAGCGCAGCGCCGTTTATTTTTTGAAGGCGGCCTTTATACCGCCCACGCAGTCGCACGATGGTTTAGTGAAAATAAAAGAGGAAGCTGCTCTTCTTTTAAAATATAGGGCAAGTTTTCAATAAAGTATTAATCCCTTACTTGGATGTTCTTCATTCATCATTAGAAAAATAAATATTTTCAATGAAAGATATAGGTACAATATTATCAAATATAAAACAATTAAAAGAACTTTTTTACTTGTTTTACAAGTTATCCAATTGTTTGTCTATTTATGATCTTATTGAACGGTGCAGTCACTTTACTTGAGCATTCAACGGCAACAGCGCAGGTGCGACTGAGATGCTATTTTTTACAAAGCCGCTAATATTTGTGTCTATAAACATTTTAACTCGAAATAATTTTTTTAAATGAATCAGTTAATGTACAAATTATGTAAAAGCAATTGCTGTAGTAATCATAGGTTCTCCTTTTCTTTCATCGTGATTTACGGAACTTCTTGATCTTTGTATTTTCATTCAAGGATTAAAAAACTATTCTACGTAAGTCGGTGACTGAGCATTTGATTACGAAACGCTTAAGCGTAAATCACTATTAATTATATAATATAATTGTAATACTTAAATAATACAGTTTTATTGCCGGAATGAGTCATTCAGGATTCTAAAACTCTATTCCAAAGGATATTTTCATACAATATCCACCCAACACTCTTCTACGTAATCCTCACATTAAGGGACAAAAGAGCATGGTGCGTCATTTCTGACATTAAGGCCTTTGAATGCCAGTTTCTTTTTCCGGCGGTTGAAAAATACATTTTCAAAATATAGTCCTAATAGTCGTTAAAAATCATTAAAAAAATATCCGCAAGAATTCAACCACCACCATTCCGGAACCCTAAACGAATCAACATCACTTTCTTCCGCGGACTCGTAATTCCTTGGCTTCTCCGCCAGCTGCCGCCCGCTGCCTCCCGGAGCACTCGAGCCCTGTGCGCCGCCGCCGCCGCCGCCGCCCCCGCGCTTATTAGATTAGAGACGCGGGAACGTCCGTCCGAAGGGGGCGGGGGGGGGGCGAAGGCCTCGGCGGGCACGGCGCGCCGGGGGGCGGCCGCGGATAATGACGCTAATCGCAGCCCCGCGCCGCGGTAATGTCGCCCGGAAAAGGGTACGGCACACTGCTAACGTGCAATAAGATGTATTTGATGACCTAATGGCCCGGCCGGCCGTGATCGTCGGGAAACGCAGGCGGGGCGGCGCGGGGGCGGGGCGAGGCGGGGGAGCGGGTAATGATGGCTCTTGCGGAGACAGCGCGCGCCGTGTGTCTCTGCGAGGGCGGGACGGGGGATGGGGGACAATGAGAGGCGCAGGCGGGACGTGCCGGGCCGGGCCGGGCCTGGCCGGGCAGGGCAGGTCGGGGCGGGCGGGCGTCGGTCGGAGGGTGTGCACGCACCGCGTGGGGGTAGGCGGCGCGTTCCGAGAACGGGACCGGCTGCACGCGGAGGTATTCGTGTGGCTGGCGGAGGGGCGGAAAAGGCGGTTCCTGGCCGGTTGACTGAGGCTTTAGCGGGAATTTTTTTTGATTGCAGGAAGTACGCGTTATTTTAATTCATGTTTGCCCAAGTCATTATTTGAAGGACACGTTTCCTGAGATAAAATAATTTGAGTAAATATAGAATATGTGCACCAAACACTTAGGAATTAAATTCATCCATGTGGTATGATTACTTTACGTCATGCATGTAAATGTGAACTCGAGCGAATATGGAATCTACAACGGGGAGACCTGTAGTGCCTTGTAGACATTTACTCGTTTTTTAAACGACGTACTACATCTCAGGAGGGCAAACCCTCCGGCTTGTACAGGATTAACTGATTGTGATGTTATCTTTTATTTTATACTATTCTAAATGATCAAAACATAATAGTTAAATATCCACTAACATAATTAATACAGCCGCACATATACATAAAATTAGGAAAATATTACACATACTACACAATTTATATATCATTATTCAACTCGTTCATTAGGTGTGTAAATTTATATACCATTCTAGAGGCGTGCCGCAGTAATAATGTGGCTGAAGAAAATCACTCGAAATGATTTTCCAAAATGTTCCACGCACGTTGCTCATGAACAACAAATCAAATACTCCCTTGCAATACTGCCATAAACTAATATATTAACAAAAACAGTCATTATGGACACTGCATTTACTTTGTGTAGTTTATATATGTACTCAATTTTAATTCCACTTGTACTAATTTTTAACCTAAAAATAACCTTTTTAATGATTCAATAAAAGAGGAAAATTGAAATCAGATTGGCAGAATTGTGCGGCCAAATTCAGGACATTCATTGCTATGTGTCATTCCTTTCCAAGTTTTGACCGTCGTTTTCTGACATGCCCCCGTCACTTACATGGCATTTTTGAGGATATAAGAAATTGAGTGATTTATCAATATAGATAATATCACCAAAATCTATAACATCACATTCATCGTACATTTAACACAAGCGTTCTCACCAGTCCTTGTACTTTCATTTTGACAACGTTATGTATAGTCTTTTTTCCTGTCCAAAATGTGCTCTAATCTGTGGGAGGTTTCCATGTTCCATGTACTTGTTGTGTTTTTCTCCGCTTGTTTTTAGTTCGGTTCAATCTACAGCGTACTCTGTTGCACATTGTTTGAAACTTGCGGTTTTCTGGTCTTGTATTTCACGGCTGAGCTGTGACGTATTTGCTGAACGAGCCTGTTGTAGAAATTGGTCGATTGGGAGTAGGGAAAGAAGTATCAATTGATGTACCTTCTGCACACCAGTGAAGCACTTAAAAGGTTCTTTCAACGGATCTCCGTTGAAAAGAGACTTCGCATTTCTTTCGTAGTTGTCACGACCTACTAATTTTTTTGTTTATTATCAGCTAGTAAGTAAAACTTTAGCAGCTCTGTACTAATCATTGATTAATATCTCAGTCTTTACAAATATTTCAAATATCTGCTGCATAAGATCAAAAATTATGTCAAACCTGTCGATGGCAAGCTTTTGTTCCTTCAAAAGTCATTTGAGTTTAAATAAATGTTTCCACTTCTTCAGTTGTTCCCCTTTTCAATCTACAACTTACAAGAAAATTTGTTTATTGCAATATCTTATGATTGCAATATCGAGAAGTATCCCCTACCAATCCAGTTTAATCACTTAGTGTTATGTGACAGGTAAGACAAGGATTCGTCACAGGCAAATGCTGAGCCTGAAGTGAAGACGACAAAGTATTAGTACATGACATTCGGAAATAAATCAAGAAGAATATTGATAAATTGTTTGACTTAAATTCTTGAGAATCACAATTCTTTACTTCTTTCCATTACAATATTACAATTCAAGGAAGGTTGCGAATTGGAAATTGGGGTATTTATTTTTCAAATCAAGAGATTTTTCTCGGCATCTGTGTTCAACCACAAAATACCGATAAAATTATCTCAACCGGCTGAAGACAAACCTAATCTTAGAAATCTCCAGAAATGGCTTCAAGAGCACTGGAAAACTGCCACCAAATGAACAGCAATTGTTACGTACTTCGTTATCTCGCGATCACCAAAGCCTCGAAAATCGCGTCTACCTCGCCTCTTTCCTTTTCCGAAGAAAAATGCCAAACGTGTAATAATGTGTAGGTTCTCACGAACTATCAAATCTTGAAAAGACGCGACGACCGCGAAGATCCCCGCCCCGCCCCGCCCCGCCCCGCCCCGCCCCGCCCCGTCCTGCCCCGCCCCGTCCTGCCCCGCCCCGCCCCGTTTCTCCCCGCCCCGTCCCGTCCCGTTTTGCCAGAACAATCGCGACGCGCCTGAGCAATCCGCACCTCGCTCCGCGAAGCGCCGCTCCGGTCGCCGCCGAGGCGACCTTCGCCCGGCACAAAGGAACACCGGCCCGTCCCGTCCCGTCCCGTCCATTGATAAAGCCCGCGCCCGTAATGACTACTTTGGATTCCCTTACGCGAGACGCAGCTCGGTGGTTCTTTGTTGTTGTTCAATTTCCCTCCTAATCGTGACTTCATTCCGTGGCGGTGGGGCGCCGCCCACGGCGTCTCGTCCCCCTCCTCACCCTTCCCCTCACCCTCCCCTACCCACCTCCCCTCCACACCCCTCCCTTCCCACCCCCTTCCCCTACCCACCCTCCCCTCCAGTTCCCACACTCCCCTCCCTCTCCACCCTCCCCTCTCTCCTCCCTCCCCTCTCTCTCCTCCCTCCCCTCTCTCCCCACCCTCCACTCCCTCCCCTCCGTCCACTCCCTCCCCCCTCACCCTCTCCCTCCTCTTCCCTTCCCCTCGTCATCCCCTTTCTCGTGCCGCGGCGCCCACCCCCGGCCTCGCCTGGTCAAACGCCAATTAGCCCGCCTTCCACCCCCTGCAGAGCGCCGGGCTTCGGAGATGAATATTTCCTCCGACAGTTTTATGATGCGCACTTGACGAACAAGAGATGAAGAATAACTCGGAGCATGCAGGGTGTCTCAATGAACGATGGCCCGAAGTCGCTCATTAAACTACCTCAGCGCAAAGTACAACCGATTTGTTATTGCGCTTTGAAATCAACATGCTGCCGCGTATTTGAAAATGTCCACACTCATTATGACCTGAGCATGCTCTGGAATGGTTACAACAAAATACGGAAGTTAAGTTCGGATGATGTTTACAATTCTCATATCTGTTTTTCGACATCTATTCGCGAAAGCCTAGTCGGTAATTTAAAAGATTTACTTGCCGTAGTCTCTAACTTAAAGCTCCATTTTGTGATTGACATTGTCCTCACAAAATTTGATGATTAAAATAGTAGAAAGTGAAATATTTGTTTTCAGTGTACACTTAATGGAATTGATTTAGTTTTGTGTAAAAATTATATTTACTGTTTTTTATTTGTTACTTGTAGGCTCTGATGATGCCAAGGGCAATGTAGAATGGTTCTAACTGAAATATGAAAGACAGCATGCTAATTAGAATGCGAATAAAAATTATCTCAGGTGCACATAAGTAGTCATTTTTTTTAAGTAATTACTCAGAAAGTTTCGTTATTACTATTGTTTTTTCTCCATTTAATTTTCCATATCATATTGTTCATGGGCTGGATTACTAGCGTTACTCGAACAATAAAATTTCGAAATGAACTTGTTCAACAGTCGCATACCAATTGGGAGAGCGGGGGATCAAAAAATGACCCCAGTATAATTGTTTTTCTCCATATTTGTTTAGATAAGGAGTTAGTGTTTCATCGTTCAGAACTTTTATTATTAAAATGTTTCTTAACCCTCGTGATAGTTTCGTGTTTCAACGCTTATCGGTCAAAAAATTGTCGTTAAGAATTGTAAATTGTCGCCTTGCGTACCCACTTCCCGGAAACTCTCACATTCCATTATACACAGACCTGCATATAAACATATTGAGGTTTTATTTTAGCATCTGCTAATGCAGAGAAAAGTTGTATAGTCGGAGCAAAATAGAAGTGTTGAAATATTTCGTGAAAAAAGAACATTACTATAATATGTCTATTATATAGGACACATACGAGTATTTTGGGTCGCAGCGGAAAGGATCGCAGGGTCGAAAAATGTCCATACACTCTGCAGTACATGCCTTTGCCTCACTTTAAAAACCGAACATGTAACACAAACTTGCAGAAAACGCGTGTAATGTACTGCAAAACACATTACTTCTTAAATTTATAATTTTTCTTCAATTATATTGCAAATTATTTTGGGATCCATCGCTGACCTTCACTTTCCCGAATTGGCGTTTGGGGAGGTTGGTCGCGGCATGACGTTCGTACGAGACTTTAAGTAATTGTATACACTTTTCGCTGACAATTGAAATGCAGGAATCACAGACTTAGCAGATGGATTAAAGAGTTAGCTTTACTACTTATTGATTATTTTAAAATGTATTACAATGACTTTAAACAAAATAAAACAATGCATACTTTTGCTAAAGAGGGTACGAGATGCTGAATGAGTGTTGCTCCGCTGTTGCAGGTGTGGTTCCAGAACCGACGCGCCAAGTGGCGCAAGCAGGAGAAGGTGGGTCCGCAGGGCCACCCGTACAACCCGTACCTGAGCTCGGGCGCGCCGCAGCCGCCGTCCACGGTGGTGGCGCCGTCGCTGCCCAACCCGTTCAGCCTGGGCTTCGGGCTGCGCAAGCCCTTCGACGGCGCGGGCGGGCTGGCGGCGGCCTTCCGCTACCCGACGCTGCCCGCGGGCCACATGCTGCCGGCGGCGGCGTACCTCGGCCCGCACGGCCCGCCCCCGCCGCCGCCCTTCGGCGCGCACCGCGGCCACGGCCCGCCGCCGCCGCCGCTGCTGCCGCCCAGCCTCGGGCCCCTGGGCTACACCTCGGGCTCCTTCCACAGCTTCCTCGCCAACATCTCCGCCGCCCAGCGGCCCAAGCTGGGCGCGGCCGGGCCGGGCCCGCAGACGGCCGCCGACGACTACCAGCACGCCGCCGCGCTGCTGGCCGCCGCCACGGCCATGGCGCCGCCCGTGTCGGCGGCGGCGGCCGCGGCGGCGGCGGCGGCCGCGGCCGCCGTCACGTCGGCGGCGTCCATGGGCGGCGGCGGCGGCGGCGCGGGAGGCGGCGGAGGCGGCGGCGGCGGGGGCGGGTCGCCCCCGGCCGGCGGCGGCGCCACCGCCCCCGACCTGGACCGCCGCACCTCCAGCATCGCCGCGCTGCGCCTCAAGGCGCGCGAGCACGAGCTGCGCCTGGAGATGCTGCGCAAGAACGGCGACCTCATCAGCTGAGGCGCGCCCCGCCGCCCGGCGCAGTAGAGGAGTATTTATTGGAGGCGAAAGCGGCGGGGCATCGCCGGGCTGGAGATCGGTGTGATGAAGCTTACCTGGAGATTTCGTACTTACGCTCGAAGTGATTCACAAGAAGTTGGGAGGCAAGTCATTCTACTAAACACTAATCTCCTGTTTGTTTCTAACGAATTATTTTGAGATTCTGACCCCTTTCTTAAGGGGGGGGGCATGTTTCATTAGAGAGAGGATATTCAGTTGACCACTCTTTCATTTTCGCGGAGATATACTTTTGTATTGAAAATGAAATTATATAATTTGTTCAGCACCTATCTGTAATATAAACCAATATCGAATTCGTTTTTTAACAAATTCTTCTAAAATTTGTATACCCATTCTTTCCTCATAAGTTTTATCATTTTTTTTGTATAAACATAGTACACTGCCCTCTCCTGGACAATATTAAATGACGAGGTCCTCCGATTCATCGAGAACTGAAATCCGTCCACACGGCTGCCGTAGCTGTGAAATAAAAATAGTGGAGAGTGAAGTACGAAATCTCTAAAATTGTATCTTGATGCCTAACGTTTCCAGGGAGATAAGGCTCAAAGTGATGAAGGTCCATAATTTTCGTCTCTGCAGAAAGGTATACGCAAGATAAATATTACACGCGCTAGGATTTTTCTAGCGGCGCATCGTTTCAAATGTGACATGCCTATTATCATGTAATATTACATTAAATTATGTTCTATGTAAATGTACTACTATGTGAATGTATAATGAATTGCGGGCAATGAAACGAGAAAAAGCGACAGAAGTAAACCCCAGGAACGCTGTAGACCAGGCGCAAAGACCATTTTGTGAAATACCTTCTGCTGTGTAGAGACAACCAACGGGATTTACGGTCCATTTGAGCCACCGCTCCCCTCCCCGGAACTCCAGAACAGTTTTGCGTGCCCTGCCCCGACCTTGCGATGCCTTATTCTGCCGCAAGGCCTCCGCCTCGCCGTGCACGCCTTGTTTCCTTTCGTAGCAGTGCTCAGACTAGTGCCTTGTCGCGCTCATCATTCCATTGCCGAGGTTACTACATGTGTTATCAGTGGTGTCATTAGAGAACTGTTGCTCGTATGTTCCGTATGTGTTTTTGTTTCGTTGTTAATTATATTTTATCATTGACTCTTGTAGGGAAGGTCACGTTTAATATGTTTTGTAGAACAATCATAATAATAAGTGTGATGTTATAGACATATTTGTGTTTTATTTATCCTGTTTCCTGTAGCTAATTATCAATACACTTTATTGCTTTTAATAAGTCATTATTTCCTTTATTTCTTACATGAATATATTTTAACATGAACTTTCTTACACAAGCTGAATACATTATCATTTTTTAATTTGCGTGTGTATTGAAAAATGTGATTGTTATCTAAAAGGGTTTTCGTATGCACGAAAACATAATAATATAACATACTTGTGTACACTAACCAAACGCAGTACAGTAATCCCTCAACATTCCTGAGAATTAGGCTCCCAAAAAAACTTCGCCAATGTTAAGTCCGCGAAAGTTGAGTCTATCTTTAAATGCAGAAAGGTGGGTTAGGTTCTTGGATATTGAAAAACTGTCAGATATTTTCCTTCTATTTAATCAGTAAATTACAGTAGAGCGGAGTAAGCGCTACTACAAACAAAATTCACAATTAACATCCCAAAATGAAGAAATAAAATAATGTTTGAAACTTATTTCAAAGTTCAAAGTGATTGGACATAGGAATTTGTGTTTGTTTGTTTTTTTCGTTTTTTTTTCATCACCATCCTCGTTGTTCTAATATCCAAATATGGAAGAGTTTCTGCTTCTATTCTCTCTTAAATTTATAATTTATTTCCATATTCAGATCACATTCGAAGTTCCTCAAAGGGTTTGTTGATTTTAGAACTCCATTAAGTTCTGACATTGAAGTTGTTCCAGGACACAGCTTCGCTACCGTTACTTCAGCTTTACCGTCGAGGAGGTTTTCTTCACATATGATTTCGCGAAGCTCCTTTACAATAAGCTCATCGCAATGAGAGTAGCACAGATCCTAAATGGCTTTTCTGTTCATGTGGCCAAAATCCTTACCTCCAGCTTCACGCAACAATTGAATTATTTTACAATTGTGATATTCTTTAAATGTGAATTGACATTTCATTGTGGAAATTGTTGCAGAACGTAATGCTTTGACCTCCGACGTCTACCGAGTCAGTGTCCCAGATGACGCTGATAAAGGAAATGAAATGTGCTCGCTACCGAAATAGTACGAATAAAAGACGCACTCGCGAATGTTGAAGTCGCGAATGTTAAAACCTGTATCACTTTTCTAACAGCGAATTCGCGGATACTGAGGGATTACTGTATTGTAGTGAAATTGCATCAAATACGAAATATTTCATGAGTCATCACTATTCACTTTCAACTTCTTGCAATCACGGTAGTTGCACTGCAATATTTGAAGACCTTGAGGTAATAACATGGTATGCCACATTTCTGATGGAATTGAGATATCAATGTATTTCGATGTCCCATAGATGTATCTAGATGTTGGGTTTTTATTTTAACGATTTGCCGTAAGAAGGCAGTGTAATTAATATATTAATGTTCTTTATCCCAATATGTAGAATGAAATGTTTGAACCTTTACTTTCCTTTTCTCAAAACGTACGTATTTTGCATAGCATGTTATTGCCCTGAGGTCTTCAATTAATTTTCTACTTGAGCCACGAATGTATCTCACTACAAAGCAGAGAGGAAAAAATCAGAAACAATAATACGATATATCATATAATCCCAATAACAATTAGGTAAACGCCATATACAACACATTTTAGACGTTATTGTCATTGCAGTTTTGGTTTCCTCAGATCGCTCCAAACTTTTCATTTATCCTTATAGAATAATCCAGTAAACTGTGTCCGTCCGTCACTATTACGCTCCACCGTTCGTGACATATGAGGATCATTCGACGCGTCTCGGTGTCCCTAGTGGGAAACTGATTTTTTGGGATCCATCCAAAAGATTCGAAGAAGTGTCTATACAACGTGTTTTTCAAGCAACTAAAATTCTTTTGAGTGACTTTCACCACCTACAGAGGTGGTTGATAGCTCATTCGATTCCTCTCTACAAGATATCGATTGACACAATTCTTAGTTTGTCCTATTTAGGATATTCTGGAATTATTCTAGGGACATGATTTTATGGTTTCAATGGAACTGCGAAAACTTTAGTGAAACGCAGTGAATCACCTTACTCTCTTTCCGGCATCACAGGCATCTGTAGGATTGGGTTCACCAAACTGAACTGAATAATTATAACTACTTTTGTAATGATTTTAGAGAAAAAGTGCTTAAGGGTTAAGCAACACAAACGCATTTTGGGGGAGCTTTGAAGCCACATATGATGGTGAGATAACTCTTAGCTAGGTGAATCGACTGGCTCTTCTTTTAGTCATCTTTCTAGAATACTATGGAATAATTCTAGAAAAAAATGTCTGGACAAGGCGCATACAGTGCTGGAACACTGTAGATTCACCCTAAATTACCTTTCCTTCTCCTTAGAAAAAGATTTAGCATATTAACGATAATTAACAACTATTGTAGTGACTAGTGAAACATACATTTTTTTAAAAAAGTACTTCTGATGATGCTTTTCCATGTAACTCTATCTCCGAAGATGGCCAGGCTTTTAATCTGAATTTTCATAGCACACACAAAAATTGTTAACTTGAGTACCCGCCCCGGAGGTGTCAGGCTCGGCTCGTAACAAGTAATTACGATAGTTGGCAATTTTGTAGCGATGGATGACTTTTTTCCTTACACCGCCTGAGTTAAGTTCGGAACCATCATTCCCGTTGTCTTCGCGGTGACTCGGACAGAGGGGTCCTAGGGTTCGAGTCTCGACGGCGGCGGGATTTCCACTTTAGGTAGAGCACTCTACAGGAAAATCTTAGCGGTCAGTTGCTCTGATCGGTAGTTTTCCTTGGCTTCTCCGATCAATACCATGTGGATGCCGGAACAGTACACTAACAAACGGGCCACGGACCGCGGGCAATTTTTCCTTCCTCTTCCTTGTCCTACCGTCATCCCTTACACACACACACACAGTTACATGCACTACACTACCGCTCATGTCAGTAGACCAGTCAGGATCTTGAGAGCTTGTCCCAGCTGAGGCGGTGCCCCGCTAGAGGGAGCCACCTGGATGGGGAATATCGGCCAAGCCAACGTGTAGGTCAACGCCGGATCTCACCACTCAGCGGCGGAACCCCGCCACCTCCAGGACATAAACAAATCTAACGGTGCTAACGATAATCGCAGTTGACGTTCCCAGAAACATCGATATTTTTCCATGCACACTTGAAGTAATATAAATACTCTTATATCGTCTGACATATGTAGCGCAAGAGATAGCTGAGAATCAGAATGAACATGATCATTCTTAATTGCTACTGCCATGGAGTGTTGGAATTCCGTCTGCATAGTACCAGGTAAGTGTTGTTGATCTAAAAATAGCAAGTGAATTTCCAATGTAACTTCAAAGAACAAAATGAGTTGGTTACATTCCACATTGCATGTGACGTCATACCACTAACACTTATTTCTGTTAAGGGCATCATAATTATACTTCACGATATGTTAATAAGCATTCTGTTAAAGTAATAATAATTATTAGGGGGCTTACGCGAACACTCTTCACTTTTTAAATAATTGTTTTAAAACCAAAAATAATTTCATACTGGATCCCATCTTCAAACGGCCATCTCTTGAACTGTGCATTACAGCATTATTCTCCGGCATTGCAAATAAGTAAACATTTTAGTACTGAGAACAGTTGTGATTAAATTTCAACCAAAATAAATTTCAAGAAAAAGAAATAGCCGCTTACATTTTACCACGGATAACTGTTTTTATCTCTATTCCTTCAACTTAATTTGTTCATAGATTTTGAATATTACTGCTCGTTCCTGACTAGAGCTAAATTTCCAAAAATGAAACAGAAGTTTGGAAAGGGCCTCGATTTGTAGAATACTTGAGAAACATAAGCTGTTCCCCAACTATCCGCACTCATTCTGCCACCTTTTCCACGCAATGTCCCGTGTTGTCGTCCTCATGTTCCCACCTGTCCTTCAAAACTCGTGGTAATTTATAAACGAGTTAAATTACACTTTTACCCAATGAAAATGAAACCGAGGACAAGACGCCACATTATCATACAAACCCACTTTTCATGTCATTCGTAAAGGCCAAAACCATGAAGTCATATTCTTCATTATCTTGATCTATTATTAGTATCCATCCATACAACTCTGTCGCGTTTTGAACAATATCACGATGCACCTAATGTACAATATATCCCCTTTGCGAATTTTTTAAGTACATGCTTTAAATTATATAATTCCAACTATAAAATAATGTAATTGGTACCCCCCCCCCCCCAGCTACGCCACTGAATACGAGTACAAAACAGAGCAACAAATCCTCGCTTGGAACTATTTCCTGAACCTGGAACTATTTCCCCTCCCTTCCTCCCCTTCGCACCTATGGGTTCCTCCCGGAGCGGGCGCGAGGGGAAATTGAGCGGCGTTTAAGCGGTGGCGTCGCGGTGGCGGTGCGGTCGCCGCGCGCACTCGTATTTCACGCGCTGCGGTGCCGCGCCCGCGCCCGCGCTCGCTCCGCCGCGCCGCGCCGCGCCGACCCGACCACAGCGCAGAGCGCGCCACGAGACGGGCGACAAGCAGTGGGCGGCGGCCGCGATTTGCGAGGACAAACGTATACGCGCGGTATTTGCGAATTGCAGTTTTTCAATTTTTAAATTAATTTTTATTTATTTTAAATTATTTTTATTTATTTTAAATATTTTTATTTAGTTTAAATATTTTTATTTAGTTTAAATATGTTTTATTTATTTTAAAGTATTTGTATTTACTATAAATTATTTTTATTTATGGCGGTTATTGCACCCACGTAACTCATCTACACATTATCCCATCCATGATAATTTATCCCTCATTATAAACCTAGAGACTTCCACAAAGGTACAGGCAAACCACTTCTAAGATCACATCGGCCGAGTTGCTAAAAGCCAGTCATTAGTGTTGACTCTGCGGAGATTCTGACCGAGAGGACCTAAGGGTCGATTCCCAACGGTGGCGGATTTTGGACTCTAGTTAGTGAGCTAGGTCGAACTGTCTGGAGGAAAATTCTAGTGGTTGGCAGTTCTGCTCGGTAGTTTTCTGTTGTTTTTTCTCCTTCGGTGATTACAAGCAGAATGACGGAGCATACCCAAAGAAACGGACCAATGCGCGGCCTTTCTTTCCTCTTCCTTGTTCTATCATCTCTCTTACATTTACACATTCTTGCACAACACTATCATTCATGCCGGAAGACAATCGCGAGCTTAGAGCTCGTCCCGAATTGGCAGTGGCCCCCTGCGGGAATGGCCTGGAGGAAGAAACTCCCAGCATGCCGGCGTGTAGGTCGGCACTGAAACTCACCATCCAGCGGGGAAGGTCGCCGCCACCTCCAGCGAAAATACATGCACCATACTTAATGACTCTACCAGGTGAGAACGTCAATGCGTAAGCACCTTCTCTCATTTGCGCCTCCTTAGTCACAAACCGTACAATCTTAATTTGTAGACCTTTATGTTTAAAAGACACAAGATTTTTGTGTAGGAAGAAGTATGAGCTTTCTACCCAACCAAATTTCGTGATTTGTACAAAAATGAAAAATAGTGGACCCTAGGTGTGTCCGCACTTGCTCTTATTAACTGATTCTGAAGATCAAACACTAAATTTTTCTAATGCTTATCTGCCATCATTTGTTCACTACATTTTCAAAACAAACTACGCACACCGTACCATACAGCATTCTACAGCAATATCGACGTTCTGCGCATGCGCTGTTACAGTTGCGCATGCGCAGATGCTCAAAAGTGGTTTACAATGGGTCAAGATACTGCTGTCGGTTGTTGTATGCTACGCTGAGCTTGGAGTCCCTAACAGTGGGTCTTCGTTTTGAGACGCGAATTGCAGTCGATCTATCGAAAGCAGCAGACGTTTCGTGGTCTAGAGGTGTCACGTTGTAATTACTGAAGCAAAGACAGCAAGGTTTTTAACTTTGAAGACCATTGAGCGTTTTCCATTCATTCATATGTGAGTAAATATAAACTCAATATCGAGCAATCTATGACACATGCGGCCCTTTTCAAGTAAAATATAAAATTAAAAATTAAAAATACCTACATGTCTACAAGGTTATGGTAGGATTTCCTGCAGTAGGCAAATACTCGTACAACATCCACGTACAGATAATATAAAATATATTTAATTGCAATTGAATAAAACTTGGTGGCAGTAATTTACAAAATAAATGAATATCAATGTAGTAATAGTGATAATGACAATAATCATCAATAGAGACCGGAAAAATATGTAGTATTAAACGTCAAAATATGTACATAAATATGTAATGAAAACAGTAAGAATATGTAATAAATATGTAAAATCGGATATAATATGTAACATTAAAATTCTCTAATTAAAATCCATTTACATTGAAAGAAATTACATTTAGAAAAACTTCTCACTTTACATCATACAACTTTCTCGTCAGTAGTAAAAGCTTAATCTATTGTAATCCAAGACCGTAGTTTAGCAAACGGACTAATCGCAATAGAAGCCATCGCACAAGCTGGTGAGATCTACGACCAGGACACACACACTGTAGCATCTTTATCGAAATGTAATGTCGGCAATCGCAAATTTTTCTCGGAAATTAAGGTTACAGATCACGAAACGCAGTGTCAATGATATTTTTGACACATAGATTTCCCAAATAATGTAGGAAAAATGATGATTAAAAAAATACATCTTTTCATAAAAAATATGAAATTAAATTGAAGAAAATTGATAAAATAAGAAAATATAATGTGGAAACAGCAAAATATGTAATATAGTACTAAATATGTAAAAATATGTAACGAAAAAATTCGATATTGTGTTAGGAGGGCTATCATTTGCCAAGATTACAATTTTCAGAACGGTAAGTAGAAAGACAAAAAATATGTAATTACATAAAAATCCGGTCTATAATCATCAATCATAAAAACATGTAAATACACAAAATATTATTTGAATTTTCTTTTCCATTAAACGCAAAAACTACGGCTTTTGGTAGCGAGTGGACTATCTCAATCCTTGGAGGAGGTCTTGAGGATGCCGATGCCACGTATACTCTTTTAAAAACCGAAAGTTTACTATATTATTTAAAAAATAATAAAAAAAAGTTCCCATTTAAGAATAATTGGTTCTTTTGTAACCTGCGACATTTACTTGGTTGATGTGACAACATATTGCTAACTACCCCTATTTGTTGATGATTAAGGTATGTTTTGATGTTTGATGATTTGATGATGATTTTTCACTTCTCGTTTCATACTTAAAGGAATCAACTTTCTGCCACGAGAAAATGAACGATTATTTGAATAACTATTTTCTCCCATTGGGCTCAAGGAAACGTGCACAAATAGTGAAACTACATTTAAGTCTAGGAGCAAAAGAACAGGCGAACTCGAGATGGAGTTCATTGATCCAGAAGCTGAAAATTTTACAGGTATTGCTTTTGGAAATATAGAGTGCTAACGGTATGTAATGCTTTAAATATCATTGTTAAAATCAATATTATTTTCCTTTTTCATGCTCAGCAGTCTTATTGTTTAAAAACTTTTATGTAGCAGAAAATACTTTACTTGGCACTTAAACTTGTGATTTGCGTGTAATTCTATGACATTGACTATGCGTTATAAACTACTGCACATTTTAGCGGGAAATAAACACGTTTTTTTAACTGTGTCTGAATGTAATCCATATTAATTATATATGTATTATGCCAGAGATAGCCAACAGTCGTTTCTTTCCCACAAAATATCTTCTGTTGGCTTGCCCAAATTACTGGATGGTTGTAACTGTGGAGTTACATTCCAAGCGTACGTACGTGCGGATATTAACGAATAGAACACATATATTGACTCAAAGTAAAACTGTGGCTATATCAATGTGATATGTTGTTTTTTACTTGTAGCAGGTAATACAATGCTAACAAATGAAGTAAAGTAAAAGTGATAATAGTTATTTATGATAATAGTAGTAAAAATGGCCTTTAATCTTACGGATAGGAAAGGTTGCAACACGAACCTGATAGGACAAATGGCACAATGCTACGAGCAAAGTAAAATTACTTTTGCCACGTGCGATATACACTGTTTTTCTACTCCCATTGTATAATGCTGTCACTTGATGGCTGCAACCAGTTGCATAATGATGTTTATTTCGATACGGTTTTTTTTTATGATACATGTTCTTGACCAATCACAGAGAAGTTTACAAACCAAATATTGACAGTTAATAATTGAGAATCGTTCTAGTAAATGTTTCGTTTAATTGTGTACTTTAAAATTACATTTGATATATTATTCTTGTCAGCTTTAATTTCTTTTATAATTAGTAATTTTCCTGGAATGTTATTTAAAATAAAGGGTACCCCCGGATAAGATGGTAAAAAGTTCCCCTCAACCAAATTACATATGAATAGTTACACTATAATTCTAACATAAAAATAATATTTTTGAAACGTTACTTAGTCCCCGTCTCACCACCCACACCTCTCTACAGCCAAAACGTGTTTTTTTTAATTTCAATTGTTTTAGTCAACTTAACACTACATTTTCTGATTGAAAAAAATATGATAAATAAGAACGCAGTTTGTACTATCAGAAAAATATTTTGAACATTTTCTCACGCCCAAATTCAAACACAAAAAAATACTTTTGCAAAAAATAACAAGAAATATTTTTTTACTGTGTCTTAGAAGCCTAGAACAGGCTCGAAAAAATATTCAACGGTTCCCCTTAAAACACAAATTGTTGTGGATTTTTTTCAGATTTTTTCGATTGCTGGGCTGCTGTTAAAAAATAAAAACCAGTTTCCCGCCTTTAAAACACCTGGACTTTAAATATACTTTGAAAATGACTGCAACAGTTCTGTACATTTATTTTAGTGTTTATTATACATTTGTATATATTGTTGAAGTACCCAGGAATATCGGTTTCGTGCGTTTCTACGTCTATTCTGTGCAGTCCGAGTTCAGTTTGTGTATTTTTAACAAAATTAAACATTTTCAACAAAATTGGAAATTGTCAACGAATATTTTTATTAGGTAAGAAATAAAAGAATATTCACTTTTGAAAAAGTAGGGCGCGCGCCGGAATGAGTCATAAATTTCCAAATAAGGTAAAATCAGATGGTGATTATTATTTATAAAATTTTAAAAAAGGCCCCTTTACTTAATAAATCTGCTCAGAAAATATTGTGTGGATTTACAATTTTCGATAGCATGTAATATATAAAGAAGCTTACATTTACAACGTTAATCAAATTAACAATGGTTAATTTACACCAAATTCACAACAAATTCATTCTCTTCTTTAATACTAGGCTTAGAAACCAAAAAGTCATATTTCATTTTTAAAAAATGTTATTCGCTGTAAAAATTCCTTAAATGAAAACGATTTGTCTTGTTAAAATATATATATATATATATATATATATATATATATATATATATATATATATATATATATATCAGTTTTTAAAGTAAAAATAAAGACTTGTTCACTGAATATGAAATCAAAAAATAGAACGAACAAGTACAGCTTATTTGTTTGTATTTCACAATTGTTTCCTACACATTGAATTCGCCGAGTCTTCGATCTGCAGCAGAGAAATATTTTGAATACAGGCCAAGAGATTCCGTTGTGATTCGTGCTCAAGTCGGCAGAGTTGGTAATTCGTACTATTGGGCGAACGTATTATCGTTCCTAGGATCGAATGTTTGTCGTCAGTCTCGTGACAGCTACCGGGCAAGAAAGTCGTTCCCCAAGTCCTCCGTTCTTGTTTTCGCGATCTTCCGTTGTGGCAGTGATGTTTTCTGCGTTCGTCTCTACTCAATTTGATGAACACTGCTCGATACACAGCATGATCATTGACCATGGAGTTGTGAAATGCGTTTTTTAAATAAATACGGAGTAATCAGTGTGGTTCTTAGCGGAATGTATCACAACAAGAACTTCAAACGCAGAAGGTCGCTGAACTATCTTCACGAAATCTTTCTACAATGGACTACCACGGTTTTATCGAATGTACTGCGTTCTGGTTGGAGCTGTTGCTGCATGTATGGGAACCCATGAGTACACTTCCACATCTACTTCAACAAGGTTTGTATTCATTTACAATAATTATATTAAAATGTTTGGACGCACGGAAATTCAATTAATTTGTAGTATGTATTGCACGCCATCAAAGCCAAATTCAACTATGAGATACTAAAGGTAGAATTATCCATGTTTATGTAAAGGCCCAGATCATTTATTTACAATTTACGACACTTTGCTTTTAATGTGTCGTTTTCTGTACGTACTAAAATAAAATAATCGATTAAATGAGACAATGCTTTCTTTCGCGACCTCGTGTTCTGAAAGAGCGCAAGTCTTTCATATTTTGGTAGCCTTGACCTTCGGATAGACAGCACTTGAAAGCGAGCGTTACAACATTTTTCATCGATACTTTTTCTGTAAAATTGGGATATTTTTTATATATTTATCTGAGAAGAGAGAAAAGACGGGAACGCGGGTATATCTTGTCTCAATTTCTCTCCCTTCGTCTATTATTAAAATGTATACACGAATTGTGAGAAAACTCTCGGATTCTATCGTTGGCGCTTGTATAATTTTATTAAATTTACAACCAATATGAGCAGTAATATGTCGACCTAACTTTAGCAACACGATTATTTTTACTTCATCTCTCGAGCCAGAGCCCAGGTTGTTCATCCCCGTGAAGTAGTTTTTATTACTATGTCAATAAACGAAACAGATGAGATAAACATTTTTGTTTAGTGAGCCAAGTTCTATTCCACCATGTCACCAATCCGTTAGTTGAAATATTCACAAAAGACTGAGAAAAAATTGTATAAACTCTATTTTAACAAGATTAATTTTGAAGGAAGATGTGAAAATAATTTGGAAGATACTTAGAGAATCCGCAAGACAGTAGTTTCGTTTCTTTAAATTCCATATTATAAATCATATTCATTATATTATATATTAAATTATATATTCCTCATTTTCTGAATAAAATTCAAAGTTATTTTGTTATTAACTAGTTTTTAAATTTGGTAGTTTATTTTTAAGAACATTTTGTTACTAAATTTCTTTCATTAATTTTGAATTTGTTTTTCTGAGGATGAACTATCAAAATATATTTAAAATAAAAACTTTTTAATGAATCTGTTCAATTTATAGTTTATACATACTCAGCTGATGAAAAGACTGGGTTTACTCTGAAAAGCATAATATTAAATGAATATTGTTAACATACTATTTCACATTTATTAACACTTATAAAAATATCGAAGTAGCAATAGATTGCACAGAAGTATGTAGTACTATATGTGTATTAAAGTCTATTTAATTACCTTAAAAATGTAGGTGAACTGACTACTCATTATAGTTACTGAGCAAGTATATAATTAGAATAATTAACTGCAATAATGATGATTTAGTAGTCTTTAAAAATTATGAATATTTATTTCTTATTCAATTGTCCTATTTTCTGAGGCCTCTGGTTTACAATTTTTCTTGAATGCAAACGTGCAAACGTGAACGAAATGGAGGCAAAATGCATTCAAGCAAACAGCACAGTGTTTTTTCCTCATCAATCTATACTTGTATTCGAAAAAATGTGATTAAGGCTCAAGAACATTACGGATTGCCTCCATACCTCCGAGAATCCGCACGATTGTCAAGGCAACTTCATTTCGTTAAACACATAACATCCTTAAATGTTTGGCAATTGTAATTTTAAGTGATCCAGAATTACTATCCAGACCACAAAGCTGAGTCCAGTATACGAAACTGCAGATTGCCTGTTTAAAGAGGAGGCAGAACTTCGATTCATTGTATCAGAAAACATTTTGTGGTCAAACAAAAAAAGCTGTGTAGAAAATATTAAGCAAGGGGAATCTGACGCCAACGTTAATATCAACACCATCAAATCATATGTGGTCTTCTAACGACTCATTTATAGAAAAAAGCGAAACAATTCTATTTTAATGTAGGATAATAGTACAAGCGTACTTCAGTTCTTATACACATATTCATCGTTTATCAAACTTGATAGCTGGCTAAATTTTGCTACAAAAATAAAAATTTGAGAGATATTTCCATTCATCTTTCTTAATTTTTATCATTATAGTATTTGTATCTAGTTCAGTATCAACATCTTTACACAACGGATATTTCAAAAAATATATCAAAAAAGCTTTTATTCGTGAACCTTTAAAAATGTTCAATAACTTTTTATCATACTTGAGTGGGGTCAATACCAGCAACATTATTTTAGTATCATTAAAACCTATTATAGGAACGTTATCAATCTTTCACATTATTCAGCATTAAACTGGTATGAATTTCGTTAATTTGAACGTCTAAAGGTGCTGAATTAGCAATTTATAAAGTGCCTTTGGGTCTATTCATAGCGCACTTCCGGTTGTTTTGAGCATGAAGGTTTATTACAAATTCGAAGGAAGTAAAACCCTTAGGACTTTTTTTTAAAAAATCTTTAAGACAAAAATATAATTTAATTACTCAGCGTGCTGACTTAGTGGAGCAGGGGCTTGGAGAAGGGGCTTAGAGCAGGGGCTTGGAGCAGGGTCTTGGAGCAGCGGTTTGGAGCAGGGGCTTGGAGCATAGGCTTGGAGCATAGGCTTGGAGCAGGGGCTTGGAGCAGGGGCTTGGAGCAGGGGCTTGGAGCAGGGGCTTGGAGCAGGGGCTTGGAGCAGGGGCTTGGAGCAGGGGCTTGGAGCAGGGGCTTGGAGCAGGGGCTTGGAGCAGGGGCTTGGAGCAGGGGCTTGGAGCAGGGGCTTGGAGCAGGGGCTTGGAGCATAGGCTTGGAGCAGGGGCTTGGAGCAGGCGCGTCCAGGCACGCGTTATACCAAAGGCTGTAGGTTCGAATCCCTCGTAAACCATGGATTCCGTTATTTGTGTTCGAGGCATGATGGCCTTTTCACAACCTTTCCCGTTACATCTCCAGCACCCATTCACCTATATTCTGTTCATACACGGGTTTCAATGAGTTGAATTATGGAGTACTTCGCGGAGCAAAAGCAATAAGGGACTGTCCATGTATTACGTAATGCAAATTTAGAGTATTTTCAATACCCCCTCCCCTTGTAACGCACTTCCCTATATCTATGTAACGCAGCGTAATGCTGCCTCAGACCCCCCTCCCTCCCCCTTTAGCGTTACGGAATTTATGGATGACCGTAATGGGTGTATGGGCTTTGCATCTCGAGGACCGTTAGGCAGGCTGCGGAATAAGAGTGGCTCGAGGTAAGGGAGGCTTTGGGAGACAGCCGGAATAAGGGTCGCTCAGACCGAAATGCGAATAGCGCCTTAGAATATTTTTTAAAATGTACATTTAACTTGAAATTTTCATTTTTCTATTAGATAATTTGGCTTCCTAACTGACAATTATTCTTAAGAAGAATTGACCACAAAATTTCAGGTATTAAAAATACATTTCCTGTGACTATTCATTATTTTTAGGTTTTGAAATTGATTTGTGATTTTAAGTAGTAATATTTACTATGAGAAAATATCAAATAATGTCCTGTAATCATGCCAAACGCTATGTGTGTCTGCTTCCAAAAGCAGAAGAATTTCTTAAAGTTTATTCTGAAATCAGAAGCGTGCTTTCATTTCAGTCACAACTGCCTCGTTCTCTGACTCCAGGGTGTGGTAAATTCGTGAACAGAATAAATACAGACAGAACAAAGTATATGGGAGTTAATGTAATACATTGGGAGAAAGCATCAAAGGAAAGCGACTCCGTCCCACAATAAACACTCATCACAAGGCGCACGCCCAAATCCTCGTAATCTAATGATGGTCTGGCATTCAGACGGCACGTTATGCGATGTTAGGGTGTCCAAAGAGGTCTGCTAAGTGCATCCCCCGTGGAGAAAGAATAACACGTTATCAATGTTATAGTGGTTGCAGCTAAAGTTTGGAAAGAAGGAAGGTAATTCTGGTATAGAACGAATATATTACCAAAAATTTTAATAAAACAACGTGGGTTCATGTCAGTTTGTACTTGCGTCAAATCTGAAATTATAACCGGAGCGTCAAATCTGAGATTAGAACCAGCAATATCATAAGGCGAAGTAGAAACCAATGCAATCCATTACAACATTAAGAAAAATGGTTTTGTATAATAAAAAAGAAATATTGACCGGGCTGTTTTTTCGCAAATGTTTTGATTCTTCAGAAAATTAACACAGTGAAAAGTTGTTTCTACATATTCCCCTGAGGAGAGAACCCAATTTCTCTAGTAACTACGTAGTCTTTTTGATCCCGCTCTCGAAAAATTAAAGTAAGTACTCAGTTACGTAGGAAAGCTTAGACTCTCGGTTCTTCCAGTGCTTCTCTGGATGGATTAAACGAATTATAATTAGAGCAATAATTCTGGACTGCTGAGGAAGGTATTCCAGTATAATGCGAAACAGAAACTTGATTTGTGTTATTTGAAGAGGTGCATGGGACCGAACATATTCTTGAAGCAAGATCATACCTCGGTTGGAAAGTTTCAGTTTTGCTCGAGACGTGCAGGTTTTATGTTGTCCAGAAGTTGGAAGTAGTAATTTGCATTTACAGTGCAGTTTATGTCGACAATGGATGCGCAGAATATATATTGGGCGCGTCTATAGATCGTTCTAAGCCACATTTCAAAAAAAGTTTGATAATCCAACCATCACACTCATCGAATCGATTACTACATTGTGTGTAGGTAAAGTGATGATGATGCATCGTATGACGCTGTACTACGAAAATATTTTTTTCGTTCTCTGTGACGACGGATGTCGGATTAAAATCTGTGTCTGAACGAATTGGAATCTTTCTCAGAACGAATTCGATTTAACATACAATTATCTAGTCAAGCCATTCACATAAATGCCATTCCTTTGATTCACTGGTCTGCAGGCGACATCGATGATGCATCGTCTCCATTTTCAACTCCCACTCTCCTGAAAATTCTTAGCCTCACATACACACGAATCTTCATTGTTTTCTTTGAACTGTGCGCAAGTCTAAAATTTTCTGTTTTTATATCTGATGTGAAAATTGAGTTTCTTTAGAGAGATTGTGTGATTTTTGTTTGTTTCTGAGAGAGAACATTCTGCTACATTGTACAGCCATTCGATACGGAAACAAATTCGACATTTATTCATTATCGGTACCTCACGTGAAGGATTCGAGGACACTTCATTAAATAGAGAAACCGAAATGGCGTTTCCTGAACGATTAGTTTTAGGGTTATTTTGTCGCTTAGTTACGCATGTTCCTATTGGCCAGGTTCCCTGACGAAGTTCCAGCCTTCCGCATCCGCGTTTAATATATTTAAAAAAAACAGGAAGTTTGTGCAACGCGTAATTGTATGCCAAAATATGGTGTTTTCCAATCTCAGGGTACTCCCCTTCGGTTTTCCGATCTTGTGACGTGCAGTGTAGATTCGTTCGGGGCAGGGGAGCAAGTTAAGGGATACGACCAAAAATTCTTATCACACTCTTTACCCAAATACTTCGTACCATGGCCCACGCCCAGTGAGCCCTTTTGTACACGTAGCTACAATACATGTAGCTGTGATTGATTGGTGTTTCCGGGCGCGTCAACTACTTAGGTCATTAGTCCCGTAAGTGTAGTGTCTTTTTTTCTCGGGAGGTGGCAATGATCTTTTCCCCGCTGAATGGCGAGATCTGACGCCCACCTACCGTCGACTAGCGGGGTTTTCCCCTCAACCAGGTATCTTCCACCAGCGGGGCACCGCCCCAGCCGGGATAAGCTCTAAGCTCCCGACCGGTCTCCCGACATGTGTAGTAGTGTAGTGCATGTTAGTGTGGGTATGTAATAGGAGAGGATAGGACAAGGAAGAGGGAGGAAAAATCGCGCGCGGTCCGTGACCCGTTTGTTAGGGTACTGCTCCGGGATTCGCCTGGTGTTGATCGGAGAAACCACGGAAAATAACCGATCAGAGCAGCCGGCAGCTACATTTCTCCTCCAGACAGCGACTGAATTCGACCTAGCTGACAGGTTACTGACGAAAATCCTGCCGCCGTCGGGACTCGAACCTAGGACCTTCTGGTCAGAGGGACTGTCTAGTTGTGAACCTCTCGCCGTTGGAGACCCCTGTTCCAGATCACAGATGCACCACCGCCTCAACATTCTTCCCATGAAGATCCTCCTCCACCGGCGCACCTGAAAGGCACGGCCGCGCCCGCGCCCTCTCGCGTTATTAAGACAATCCAATCTTAATTGCCGTAACCTAATCGCCGTGGCCGGTGCCTCATCGCCATGCAAATAACAGAGCCGCGGCCCGCGACGCGGGGCCTCCGACCGGGGCGACGCCATCTGCGCAGGCGCGAATCCGGCCGCGATCGAGGCGCCTCCCCGCGGCCTAATTAAGCCCTAAACGCCGGGGACGCGCCGGCGAACAATGAAAGCGCGCGCGCCGCCGTGTCACCGCCGCCCGACCCCGGAAACAAAAGAACGCCGACGCGGCCGCGGCCGCGGGGGCGGTGGGGGCGGCGCGATGCGGCGAAGGCTCACAGTGGTCTCGAAGGGTCGAAATGCGCGCAGAGCATGCGATTCGTACAGGCGCGGAGGAGGATGTAGGCAATGCCTGGAAACCTCTCTTTGCCACGCTGCCGCTTGCAGCGTTGCATGTTACAAGAGATTTATTAATAAACACTAATAAACAATAATAATAATAATAATAATAATAATAATAATAATAATAATAATAATAATAATGGGCAGGAAGGAAAAGAAGACGGGAGCAAAATGATCCGAGGAGAGAGAAGTGATACACAGCGAGAAGATGAAAGAGTACTGGAGGAAGAAGAAAGAAGGACAAAGGAAGAAGCAATGAAATTCATGCGTGGTCCTTAGGAGGCCCAAACGAAAGAAGTAGAAGAAGAATGATGATGATGATGATGATTTAAAAATAAGAATTCGAGATCAGCCGAATGTGGGGCGTAAAAGCACAGGTCGTACCGATAGTCATCGGAGCTCTGGCATTTGTTCCACAAAATTTGTGTAAGAACATGGCTAAACTCCCAGGTAAATCAAAAGACTGGGAAGAGCAAGAAATGTGTATAAATTCAACCTTACCCTTTCATTAAAAACTCGCCAATACATTCCTATATATTTTCCTAAAAATAAACAGAAGTTTCAGTGATTTTCCTTTCCCCTCCAACAAACTTAAATTTAACAATAATATGTTTAACTCCATCCAATTCTCTCTACAAAATAAAAAATGGGCTAATCAAAATTCGTGTATATTTTAAAATTACAAAGATAGCTCGTGTAGAGTACATTGCAATGCACCATATATACGTTTGCCTCTAAATGTTTTTTAAAAGAAACTGTTGTGCTTTGTAATTATCTCAGAAAGACTACGTTACATACTTTCGTTTACGAAGAATATTACATGCTTTCTCGTATTATCTCAAACTTTAGCAATTTTCGAAACATCAATAATTTTAACGAAAATGAGGCCCGCGCCATTTGTTTTGAGTTAGCATGCTATCTGAGGATAAAGTTAAAATTAGAGTCGTATTTGAAAAAAAAGAAATAGAAAATGTTCAAGCTTCATTTAAAATAGCCCCAAATAACAAAATATTATTTGTAACTTGCAGGGTCTCGAATTAATTTAGATTGATCGGGGAATATCAATGTTGGAGAAAATTGTCTGAACTGTTTAGGTGCTAGTGTTGACCAGACGGACAGACGCTTTGCCGTCAGTTGATTTTTCGGTATCAAGGATCCACAAAATATGTACTTTGACTACACACGGTGTTAGAAGAATATTGTTAAGATTTTTCCACTTTTTCGTTCCCAGGGCCCGGCAATAAGTTTTTCTACCGAAAAATCGCCGATTTCCGGAGCACTTTTACTGTACTTTCTGTTCTTACGAAGTAAAGCGAAAAAGTAAAAGACGACATATCAGAAATTGATATTTTGCCGGAAAACTGTTTTATCCAGAGCGGACTTATTTCTTGCGAAAAGGTGTAGTGGTTTTAGTAGTCTACTCTATTTATGGGCTGCCATGTGAATTATCTATTTGATTTTTGCAACTAAAAATTGACAATTTTCTAAACCACTCAAGAATTACAATTTGTAAGATGTCACTTTCTTTGTGAATTGAAGATGTCCTCCAGAAATTGAACCGTTGACAGAACACCCTAACTACGATGTGCACAATGTGTTTTTAAAAGAATAGCAACGAATTTACGAATTTACGAATTTACTTCAAACTGTGTTTATGGTAATAAATTTTGAACTCTATTGCTGATATTACATTTCACTTTTTCGGATTAAAAATTACATATGTTAAAAATGAAAACATTTTCTATCCCGGAACTATAACATTCTCGGTCGTAATTTTGAATGAGCAGTTCTTCTCAACAGGAATAGATTTAAATAATGAAAGACGTATGTTGTCTGGTATCAAAATATTTACTTTATTATAAGGCTAAAGATCTTTTCGATAGCTTGGCTATCATCCTCAGAGCTATCTGAAAAATACATACAATATTTCGAAAAGAAGGTTGTTTCAATTATTTACAAAAATTGCTCTAGTACAAAATTGTTAGTGCTACTAATAGGAATAGATTTATTAAATTTCAGCTAACAACTATATTAATATAATTTTTCAGCTCAAAACTATTTTAATGTCTTGATGGTGTCTTTAAGTATTTTTAAATTGGCCGTCAAAATTTAGTCGGTCAGAACCATTTCAATTTTGGATGACTCTTATCGCATGACATTCAATTGATTCAAGGTAGTATAAAATATCCCTTTGTTGGTTGATCTGCAGTTAACAAAGCCTAGAAGAATTGTTGTAAATTCAAACTTATATTAGAAAATATATTAAAGAATGAAACAGCAAATTTCCATTGGTAATGGACGAGAAGTTTCACTCTGAAGAAACGTGCAACTGTTAAGATGGCCTTTGGAAAACAGAAATATATTAAACATATGTCTTTTGTTTCTAATATTACTTGAAATGTCTTTAAATTATATTTTTTTATGTATAATTGTTCAAAAAAGGTTCGTTAGAACCTAGCCTCTATATCCAAAGAGAACGCAAACTTTCTTGGTAATTTGTTGTTGAGAAGCAGCAGTCCATTAAAAGCAAAGATACGTTAGTGTAGGTCTGTCGTTGCGTTTCATGCTTCTCAAAAACACCTTTTTTTGCATGCACGCTCTTCTGGACCCGCCTCAGACCATTGTGCAGGATGGGGTGTGGAGGGAGGGTGAGGAGGGGGGAGGGGCGGGGCCGAGTCGGAAGAGACGAGATGATGAAAGACGCGCGACACCGCGCGGGGCTGTCGCGTCCCGCCCCAGCGTGACGCCCGCCCCGCCCCGCCCCGCCCCGCCCCGCCCCGCCCCGCCCCCGCCCCCCCCCCGCCCCGCCCCGCCCCGCCCCTTCCCCGCTCCACCTCGTCCCGCTCCACCCGTCCCATCGCATCCCGTCCCTTCCCTTCCTGCCCCGCCCCGCCCTGCCCAGCTCCGCCCCGCCCCTCCCTTCCCCGCCCCTCCCTTCCCCGCCACGCCCTTTCCCGCCACGCCCTTTCCCGCCACGCCCTGCCCCGCCACGCCCTGCCCCGCCACGCCCTGCCCCGCCCCGCCCTGCCCCGCCACGCCCTGCCCCGCCACGCCCTGCCCCGCCACGCCCCTCCCGTCCTGCGCACTAATTGGCCCTTTGGGCTGGCTGTTAATTGCGGATGGGGCGAGCAAGGAAGGAGAGGCGGCGCTCGGGATCAGCAGAGGATTTTTGATAACTCACAAAGAGACGTGTTCCTGGTCATCAGGAAATATTACGGCCTGGCGACAGTACCATGTATAAAATTTATTTTCATTCTGAACTTGCACAGAACCAATAAACAATTTGAAAATGAAAATGCGCACCGGAGGTGCAACGAAAAACTCATAAGATGTGATGGTGCGTTTTTATGCCATGAACCCAGATGCAGTACACACTAAGCATCAAAACCGGACGTATTGAAAAAACTTAAATGTATTTTAAGGAATCCCAAAACTTCGATTTCCATTAAAACCGACATCGATTTGTCGCAGAATTACATAAGATTCTCTGTGACTCGTATGTTACTTCGTATTTTCGTATACTACGTATATTACGTATATTAACTGTATACTCAAATTGTCAATTTCTGCCCCGCTAGGTCCATGTGTACTTTCAGTATAATGCATTGTGAGATCAGCCAGTTCGAAAGATTGTTAACAATGCGACATTATTATTATTATTATTATTATTATTATTATTATTATTATTATTATTATTATTGTGCAAAGTTGGAATAGTCAAAGATTGAATAATCTAAGACATCCAAGATGACTTTTTTATTGATACTATTCATTCTATTAAAATGTAATTTTTGAAATATCTTAATACAATAATTATCTGGTGTCTGTATTTCGATTAGAGATGAAACAATATTTCTTCACACAAATTAATGTAAAAGAGTTTCTTTCTTAATCTATTGCAATGGTTATTTATGTACTTAGAACGTTAAGCAAATGCTTTTGGTCAGAGGATGACCTCCAAATCAGAGGGCCTCTGGACAAGGGGCGTGAAGGAATATACAATAGGAGGGAAAACTCGTTGTTTGAGAGTACGGACTATAGAATTCGATAGCGTCGTTTCCATAAGGCAGCAAAATTCATGCGTAATTTCAAACGGTACTTCGGTAATTTGCTCGTCAGGTGGCGGTGCGAGATCACGAAACTTTTACCATTCATTTCATCCTCAAATTTCATTTCTTCCTGGAGGAGAGGGTGTTACTCGTGGCAACGTGTTTGTGTCATTTCGATTGCGAGCGTTGCTTCGCGGTGTTCGTTGTTATCAAGTGTTGCAGATCACGATGGCGGAATGTTGGGTTCCAAAAGGCGCCAAGGCTGTTCGGCAGGGTGAAGAAAAGTTTCTTCAGGTTTCCCTCCGAGCCGGGAAAGTGAGTGAAATATTTTGAATTATGATAATGATTCACTGTAGTTTAATGGGATATACATTACTGCCTGCTGCATTTGATTGTTTTATCAAATTCATGAAATAATTACATTTTTCATTCATAAGGCCCAATTGAAACAACTAATTAGTATATTGTTATTAAGTGTATTGGGCTTAGCTCGTCGACCTAATTCATTTCCATCTAGTATTGTGCCATTTCGTGTATGGTTCCGTATGTTTCAGACAACCTAAGAGTTTTATAAGTTATTGTTTATAAAAGTAATGCGCCTAATCTAACATCCATAGTATGTATTACCCGATATATTTGGGTGTATTGGTTTTTGCCCTAGATTTTTCAAATATATGTTTTCATTACAGGTTCCACATTGACTCCCATTCTGTGACCTGAAGTACAGAATCCGGTCAGCCGAGAAGAAGAGCGAGTTCTGAATTTAATGAAAATATCCTTGAGTGATTCACTTTTGAGAAATACCACTGATTCATCAATCAATAGGCCAAACAATGGTAGTATTCTAAGCTCAATAATGCATGTTTTTCTTTTATACAAAAATTGTTACTAACTTTCCACGACGAATTTGTACTCATTTGCAGATCCTTATGTTGAATTTAAGCTTTCAAATCTTAGCTGTTTATATCTTCCAATTGTATGGTTTGAATGAAAATGTGATAAGTTTAAAATAAAAAATACATGTTTTGAACTAATAAATAATATTCGTATTGGGATATGTAGCTTCCCAAAATAAACCGCAGATCTGGAGGAGGATAAAGGAAAATGAGGTGCGAATAAATAAAAGTTAGGTCTGATTAAATTATATTTTTTAAACTTTTGAACATGGATTATTCCAACGTGAAAATATGCAGAAAGATTGTATTTTCCTTGCAAGTAAATTGTCATGAATGCTGTTTTATTCCATAGCTCAATTTATAGAGATGTCTCGTTGACGGAAGGTCCTGGGCTAAAATAAATGTACCAAATATTTGCACTTTGTGACAATCTTATTTTTAGTATGATTATGTGGTGTATTAGTAATTTCACAGTCATGGCAAAAATTGCTATTAAAGACAAACTACATTTGATCCAACACGCAAGTCGCTCCATTACGTCGATAAAAAATCCATTTGTTTCCATTGGACTACATGCAAAATGGATTTATGTTTTGTATTATACCTTGAAAATTTGGTGGATATACAATTATAATTACATTAATACTGATGTATAGCGTTGTATGTCAAGAACTGTTTAAATAGTCATAAATCTACAAAACCTGATTCTTCATCTGTACCTGTATTGCTCTGTGATCATGTAAGATTCTTTTCAGAATATATATAATGAATGTTAAACAGACAAGTTTGTTTTTTTTAAATTATCAATTGCTTCTTCCCCTGCTCAAATTATTTTATTTTTTAACTAGGTGCGCAAATATCGGAATACGTGATATTATGGAAGTTACTATCTATCTCCAAAAAGTAGATTCAGTACCTTGCACCTGAGCCAGCTGCTTCAACGATCAAGAAGTATCCATCCAGGCCACAGTGCAGTGCTGTCAATTTTCGCCTGTACCGTATTGTAGATTGTGCCACACGAGTTTCCCCTCCTTTTCTGTATTCCTCGATGCCTGAGGGGTTGGAAGTCGCTTGAGGGTCGAAAACAAAGTAACGCCCTTAGTTCATATAATAAATTATTATTTACTTGTTCGTTGCTGATTCAAACGAGAATCCGAAACGTCTATTTGTCTTGCATCAAAAGTGAAAAGTGGCACTATACTCACATGTCAGTGTGGCGTCAGATAAACAAAACAGAAGGCGAACTATTTGACACTCGTGGTTGTACAGATTTGTTCGCACATAGTGGAAGTACATTCCTACAAAGCCCCTAGAAATATTCGAATAATCAATCAAAGTTACGAAGAGTTTGTTCACGATAAAATCTCGAGAAATATAATGAATACTTTGGGGCAATAACATACTACGCCACATTTCTGATGAAATTGAGATATCAGTGATAATTGAGATATTATTAGATTTCGACGCCCCATAGATGTATCTAGATGTTGGGTTTTTACTTTAAAGATTCGCCGCAAGATGGCTATGTAATTCATAAATTAATGTTCTTTATTCCTATGTGTAGAATGCAATGTTTAAACCTTTACACTCCGTTTTCTCAAAACTTACATATAGAGGCATAGCACATTATTGCTCCTAGGTCTTCATATGCAAAGGCGAAGGGTATATTTGAAAGTTGAATGGAAAACACTGTGAATTGCATTAATGAATCGGTAATTTTAGGTAATTTGCATCTCTTGCAAAAAGCTACATATTCCATTATTTAAAAAATAACTTCCGAGGATGTTCCTGCTACATCTATTACTACTACTTCTACTACTAGTAGTACAGGTCAAGAAGCATCAGTGTCTAGTCAAGACATGCATTACACAACAGTGAAATTAGTGGGATTAATGAGAATTTTTAATTTACGGGAACATTTAAAAATTGCAATTTTCCTGTTCATTCAAGAAAATAATAGTTACATAGAGTTATTTTTCTTATTGGAATATTATGCCATTTCCTCGCGAAATGGCCGCCATGGACAACGCTTGCATGCATCCTGCTTTACCGGAGCTCTATTTCATTATCTCGGTAGCAGGTGCATGCAATTTTTTATTAAGAGTTCAGCATTTAGCTGGATCCTATTTTTGTCCCCCGGTATGGATGCTATGGTATGGAAGGTATGGAAGCCCCAGTATGGTATATATAGCCCTGGAGGTATGGAAGATCAAACGATGATGAGGATGATGATGATAATGATGATGAAGGGCGAAAGGACTCCCACGAACACAAACACATACAAACACAAACATACTCATGCTCGAGGCGGGACTCAAACCTGCGATCCTTCCGTCCTGATCGCCACGGCACTACTGCCTCAGCGATCTCGGCTATGCAGACTGGCCATTAAGCCATTTATTTATTGTATTAGAATCTTCCTTAAGTTTAATAAATCGATTTCATAAAAAAACGGACATAAGAAATTCGAAAAGCCTGCAAGGGTATCAAGCGAACCAATAAGAATTTCGCTTCATGGCGATAAATACACAGAAATGAACTAATAAACCATAAAATATTTTAGATATCTAATTTACGGCAGTAATACCCAAAGCTAAATATTCATTTGATTCAGCTGATCAAATGAATAATGGGGACGCACGAAAAGGAAGGTGGCTGAGAGGAGCGTAATTGAATGGCAGTTGAAGAAACAAAATAATCGGAATATTTGTTGATCGTGATGCTTTCCGAGGTCATACTGATTGAATGCTAAATTTGCAAGCAAAAGTAATTGTAGCGGGCAAGCAGTGAAACTGTAAGAGGACAATAAACATTATTAAACGAATCATGACACAAGATTGGCCGTACGAAGAATGCAGAAAGACAGACCTCCCGATGCTACAGCAATAGTGCTGTTGAAATAAAAGCATTTACAAGGGTGCTCTTTATGTACTCATACACAAAGAACACATACGCTATGCAGCTATTAATTGTTTGCTCTAATATTAGTTAATCCACTTAGTTGAACATTTCCTTGCACGTCGAGAAAATGTAAAATGTACTTCGTGCACCACTCCTACATCAGTGTTTGTTTTGCGCCAAGAGAATCGAATGTTTAAAATTACATTACTTGTGGAGACAATAATTCCTTGACTGAATGCCTTCCATGTCACAGAGCTCGTCGTTCCCCTTTCACTGACAACCGAGGTGTTTGGTCCTTCTAGCCGCTGCCGTTCGACTCACGCAGCTCTCAGTAAGTTAAGAAGGCCGCTTTTCAACATGAGCCGAAAAACTAATGCCAACAATAAAAACTCAAATGCCAACATCGATGAGCAAATTCACCTTCAGAAGTACAAAAGGTGTAATTTAAAATTTCGGAGAGGATGATCTAGTTCCACCTAATTTTGGCCTCCTCCCCAAATGTTTTGAAATAATCCTTGAAAAAAACTGATTTTGGGGACTGTTCAAGAACCTGTTCTGGAAACGCTGTACTGCCTTTCCAGCATCACATGAATCGTTACGACTTCATGATCCGCATTGATGATAAATAAATTTAATTTTATAAGAAAAACATTTTTAAGAATTATTTCAACCTATACATATTTATTCAACTTTCTACGCCCGACAACGGACGAGCGAGGCAACTACTTGTATATTATGTTTAGAATATCTTTTTAACATGAACTTCAATAGTTTAAATAACATTTTTAAATACCTTCGTTGACGTCACACAGCTGGTTGGTTGTTAAAACGAAAAACATATCGGTATTTTCGGAATATCAACATAGCTGAATGATTGTTAGTGAATCCGGGTGCGTCAACTGTTAAGGTCATTAGTCCCTATAGGTGTAGTCCATGTTTTCCTCGGGAGGTGGCAGTACTCTTTACCCAATGGATGGTGTGATCCGGCGCCGACCTACCGTCGCTAGCGGGTTTTCCCAATCAGGTATCTCCCTCCAGTGGGATACCACCCCAGCAAGGCAAGCTCTAACCTCCCAGCTGTGTGGTAGTGAAGTAAATGTGTGTGTAAGGGTTAAGAATAGGACGAGGAAGAGGTAGGAAAGGTCGCGGGTGGTCCGTGGCCCGTTTATTGGGGTACTTCTCGGACATTCGCCTGATGTTGATCGGAGAAATCACGGAAAACTACCGATAGGAGCAACCGGCCGCCAGAGTTCTCCTCGAGACAGCGACTGAACTCGTTCTATCCGACAAGCCAGTGTCGAAAGTCCTGCCACCGTCGGGAGTCGAATCTAGGACCTTCCGTTCAGAGGCATTGCAGTGACATCAGTGAAAGCCCTGAGCCACCGCTCCTGGTACCAGGATAGCAACGAAATACGTTTAAAACTAAAATTCCGTTGTTTAGCTGTGAGAGAATTTAGGGATTGGCGATGGCATGAGATCAGCTTAGACGGCTCAGTAGGCCACGTGTGAGAGGGAACGGTCCGCGGGCGGGCGGGCGGGCGGGCATGCACGGGCAGAGGAGCGCCCCGCCCTTTCCCACGCCGCCCCGCCACGCCCCCGCCGCACGCCCCGCCCTCGGCGCGACACCTCGTGAAACCGATTTGTACGGCCAGACGCAGGCGCTGCGTGAGAAATTGCTCGGCACAATTGCTCGATTCTCGACGCCGTAATTATCGTTGTCCTTTCACTGACCGGAAAATAGTCAGCGATAATGCATTAGCGTGGGCATTTTTCAATGCTCAGAAATAGTATAATTGGAATAGACGTGATGACAAATATCAAATTTGATTTTTTGTTTCCAATTTTGAATGTCACGTTCGCCTTTTATATTGAATTAAACAAAAAGGCTGATCACCTCCTGGATATGGTGACAAACTCGAAATCTAGCTAAATCTAGGTACGATTGTGAGATTTGACTTCCTGGTGATGATGGAAATTTCCTTTTCGGGACAGGGCCTGAATGCGAAGCACTCAGTCTCATAAACTTGCCTTTAATGTAACTTCTATCATAAGTCGTGAAAATCGAAACTTATGATGGGCTACATTGGATGGACTACGAGGAAATCTTTTAAAAGGAGTCATTAAAGCTAACTCTATACCACATCACAAACCAGGGAAACAATGAGAACTGCGAGTTCTCTATTTAATTTAATTTACCAGTTCGACATTAAAAAATAGAAAAAGCTAAAGTTTATAGAAAATTGAAGACTATGTGATTCTGCCATAGTATACGCCAGTGACATTACTCAGAAATATCACTGAAAGAAAAGTGTATTTAAGAAAACCACAGTCACTTCAAATAAAAACAATTCATTCGGAGAAAATTAACTATTAAAACATAAGTCAATGAAAAGAAATTAATGTCGTATCAATTACCCCTAATTTCGATAAACCAAACATAAAAATGTCTAAACCTATTTACAAATCGGAATAATTACAACAAATCCAGTATTAATCAAATTGTTCACTCATATATTCCGCCAAACTTATGTTTGAATTACTTGACTTATTTCTCTTGATTTCTAATACCAACCAAACGTCGCCCACTTATCGGCATGGCAAGACCGATCGATTGCCCCATCCGTACTGCAGGGTGGCATGTCAAAGGGAGTCTGTTGATTTTTCTTTTCTTCCTACATGGCCCATCATCATGGAATCTCTTCCACCACCGTCCATATGTCTCTTCCATAATTCATTCGTTTGGTGTCTCAACACATCATGTCAAATAAATCCTTTCTTCCCGGAACACTTTGTATCATTCACATTTGTGCTTATTGGTCACCATGCCATAAAATCCTATTATACATCTAATTTATATATAATGCGCTCTGACTCCAACAAAAATTATGAAATAATATGAATGTAACATTTTGTACCCCAACATAGTACACTGCAACTGCACACTGCAACTGTACACTGCAACATAGTACACTGCACTGCACAGTGGTGTAAACAGGGGGGCCATGGGGGCCACGCCCCCCAAAAGGCCTAGAGTTTTCTTTTTTTTACGTTTTTTTATTTGCCAAAATTAATTTAAATATTTATTGATATTCGAATTACGCAATAAAAATAATTATTTAATACGAAATAAAAATAATATTATTTAGTAAACATTGCAAAAATAATAAATAATGTAATAACAAATGTTTATTATTTGACAAAAATCTATGATGGTCCCTCCAGAACGATAGGCTAATCCGCCCTGACTGCACAAACTTAACTGTGATGCATTTCTTCCTCATTCCTTTCCCTCCACTTCATAACACAACACTGCATTGCACAGCACTGCATAGATAGTAATAAAATAATATAATAATAATAATAATAATAATAATAATAATGATAAAGCTGTTCTCAAAATTTCCCAAGATGATAAATGTCGCATTTGTCAGGAACACATAGAAACCATTGATCATATTGTCTCACCTTGTCCAATCCTAGCAAAGACCGAATACTTGAAAAGACACGACAGGGTGTGTAGCTACCTCCATTGGCAGATCTGTACCGCCCTCGAAGTTCCAAACACATGCCCTAAGTGGTACGAACACTCACCGAAACCGGTGACGTCTGTTGGATTGTGTACGATATTGTACGGCCAACAAATTCAAACTGATCGCACGATATTGGCAAACAAATATATATATTTATCCGGGATTTGTAGAATAAATCGTGTTTACTTGTCGATGTTGCTGTACCTTGCGATCAAAACGTCGTTACCAAGGAGGCAGAGAAACGTCTTAAATACAAGAGTTTGGAAATCGAGATCAGCCGAATGTGGGGCGTAAAAGCACAGGTCGTCCCGATAGTTATAGGAGCTCTGGGATTTGTTCCACAAAATTTGTGTAAGAACTTGTCTAAACTCCAAGATAATTCAAAAGACTGGGAAGTGCAAGAAATCGCTTTATTTGGAACAGCCCACATTTTGCGCAAAGTATTGTAGAGGCACCGACAGTCCCTAGATCTATTCCTTAGGTAGCTAGTTGCAACCTGGAGTAGATTTTATATTCAGCCGACACATAACATCTTTAGTCATGGTTTAGAGAAATAATAATAATACGTCTGCTACTAATAACAATTAAACAAACTACTTAATAGGAAATACTGCTAATTTAACAGTAGAAACTTAACAGCAGTACATTGACGTAAAATATATATAAATAGCTAGACAACTAATTTATTTTTAAATTTTCTCAAACTTTGAGGAAAGGGTTCAAAGTCTGTCGCAGGCAAACTGTTCCGGACTCTACTAGGTCTGTTAGTGAATGAAAATTTCTCAACTCCTATTTTCTGTATCCTTGTCTTAATTTTACGCTCGTGATACGCTCTACCGAAGTATGTAGGTTTTCCTAGACGATGACTAATTTCATTCTAAGCGGGATAGCCTGTGTATGCTTCGTACATAGCACAGGGTTGCAACTTAATCCGCCTTTTTTCGAGTGACTTCCAAACATCTATATTTTTTGTACCCTGAAATTTGTACCCTGAAAAAAAAGAATTGTGATGCTCTGCAATGAAGCTTTTCTATATTACCTTGCTACGATATTCTGTACGGGTCCCAACATATCGCGCCATATTCTAATAAGGGTCGCACTAGTGACATATAAGCTATTCTTTACTTCTCACTGTACTCCTCTTTAGGATCCGTATAGCGAAATGTAAAGATCTCCAGGCTTATTTACTTGATTTTCCCAGCTCAATTTATGATCTAATTGTATTCCTAAATAGTTGCCAAACGTGACTGTAGGAATGACATTGTTGTTAACTTTATTTTTCAACGACATGACAACTTTTCCGTCCACGAAAAGAAACGTTTGTTGCTATTGCTTCTAGAATCAGTGTCAAAAATCTTAGTAAAATAGTGCTGAAAAATTATTTTGCCTATGTGTTCTTGAAATGCGGAGGACAGGAACCAACTTCTTTTGGCGTTGTCTTGTGGAAAACACACAATGAATACCTGAGGTATCTCTTACTTTTGTAATTTTCAACTAAATTATGAATTTTGAATTTACGGTGATCTCTTTTGCGAGTATTCAACGTTCCACAATCAATATTAAGACGAAACCTTAATCAACAAACTGTTTCTAGCTAAACATTCTTAAATATTTTATCTTCACAACCGGTGTTAAATTCATTAATAAGATTGTTATTAAAAATATGAAGTTATATTTAAAACTCTTCCCGTGTTTTCATTAAGTATTTCGCAAAACTAATGCATTGAACTTGATTACTTGCTAATATAAAACGCCCCAACATTTTCTGCTCGTTTGGATCTGCAATAACATTGTTACAGTTCATTCCACAGTAATGAACTTTACAGAAACTTTAATTTCAGTCTTTTTTCCTATTATAGTGTGTTTCGGTTACGTGTTAACGGTTTTAGAAAAGTTTCATATATTGGTCGTGCGTACGACACAGCCAATTACACTGAAGCAGATATTAACGGATCGAAATGGGTTCTTATCTTTTACGCTCGAGTTCGCTTATTCAAAGCAACGGGCTCGCACGTAAGCGTAGAAAGGTGTACGGAACCCTCGCGGACGACTAGAAAGGAGCATGACCGGGCCATTTAAACACGTACAACGCGGAACATTGGAACAAACTCTAAACGGCGATTGGCAGGGCCCTCATCAAATCTACATAACACTTAAATAGAAATCCGCTCGCATTGAACGCGCTTAATAACACGGCCGCGAGGACGATAACGAGCCGAGTATCTGCCGCCCCATCTGGCGGGCGATTGGCGGTCGGGAGACGACGCACAGTGGGCCCAGCCAAGCTCTCTGAATCCGAATCAGTGAAATTGTCGCTGATTCAATCAGTGAGAGCCGAAGTCACTGATATCTTCAGTCGACATGTGTTGTTTCGCTGACAATCAGCGAATATGCGAACCTTTTTTTCATAATGACCTCCAGCATTTCACTGGTCGTCGGTGGTAAAAGTGCCGCGCCACCATCACTCACTGATCGTTCAGTCGTCACCTTCAACTAGTTGTCATAGATTTCACTGATTCAAACAGAGAAGTTTCACTGATTCAAAAAGTGCCCCAGATTTTCACTGATTTGTTCAGTTCAATTCACAGATTGTCAGTGGCAGGGTTATCACTGACACCATCAGTGAATATTCACTCTCAGTCGGTAGTTTTTCACTGATTCAGATTGAGAGAGTGCACATCGCTTGCTCTGTGCTGGACACTATAATCGTGGTGGAAAGAGATGGGTGGGCTACTCCGGCGCACCGAATTTTGCTCGTTCTGCGCAGCACCATTTCGCGTCATGAACCACGTGACCGCAACACGGGCACTCTGTTTGAAAAGACAGGCCAGACGCTGGCCGCCATGTTGCACGGAGAGCCAGAACGTAGAGAATCATTTTAAAAGTGCCAAAAGTGAGACTTTTCAACGGTGACCAACTAAAAGTAACATGCTGAAGGTACAAGAAGCAATATTTAAACGTAATGCTTCATAAATCTGTTTCAATGTCTTGCAATGAGGTGGTAATTTGGGTGTCTGGCTGCATTTTAAATTCCTGCTAATATTGTGACGCAAACTGGTGACTGAAGCTTATTGGCTGAAGTCGGCTGCAATGCGCAAGCGTCCTCCCTGACTACACTGACATAGTGATGCGACATCGATTACTAAACATCGCTGTTTCCAAACATCGATATTAATAATACATCGACCAAAAACCAACGATGTTTTTAAACATCGATGTTTTAAAGCAGGTTTAACCTCTAAAATTAAATTGAATTTGACAATGACCCAATTTATTAGTTTAAATTAAGAATTATGTGGAAACAAAGTTAAAAACTTGTGCGAAATATTACAAAAAATGTAGGAAATACAAGGGCGTTGGAGTTATGTCGGACGCAGGAGTCTGCTTGATGAAGGTAGTACAAACAACGCCAATTTGAATCGAACACGTAAAAATGTTGGACGTACTATCTGTTTAGTATTTTAATTTTTACAAAATTTCGATTATTGGGGTTTTTTATTCACAAAACTTCGAGTCCACATCGATGTTTAAAAACATCGGTTTTAATATATTTATGATTAAAACATTGATATTTCTATAAAAACATCGACATCGACGTTGCATCTCTACACTGTTAACTAATACGGAAATAATATTTATTTCAACAATGATATGTAATGCATTAGTTAACATTTGTACTATGTAATTTGAAAAGACTAATAAATATGCCTACAAGAGTAATGCACTTCAACTTCTGGGTCAATGATTCCCAACTCGACCAGATTTTTCATCCAGTTTCCCTGATCCATTGAGCAAATGCTGAGATGGTCCCTTGTTTTGCTTCTGAACATGAATGAAGTTTCTCTATGCGCATATGCTCTCATTTTACTAGTTGTGGTAGGACTAGAGCCAGAGTGTGCGTTGCCATTTTTTAGCAATACAATAAAATCAAATATGTAGTTCGTCTACTGATGCAAATTATTTTCTATTACTCGTGAGAGACGATGCCTAGTTTTAAAATGTTGATAACTATACTCCCCGAGAAATTCATGGAGATTTGGACCAAGTGATTATGATGTGAATGGTTTCCATCTACCAGAACCATCTACCAGGACTGAGCAATCGTCCCCTTCATGACTTCATCTATTTGGTGGAGGTAGCTATAAAGCACTACGGCTATCACTTGTTCAGGGAAGGTATGCGCGCAAGTACCATGACTCTCTGGCGTCCAGTTCTATCAACCAACGAGTTGAAGAGATTCCACTTTTGTGATTTCAAAGAATTTTGTTTTGGGTGCTTTGAGAGTGTTTCCCGTGTCTTTTTTTTAGTTCTTTGGCTTTGGCTTTGTCATTGTTTCTCTTCATCTAACTTCTTCTTCAACTTCTTCCTCACCCTCTTACACTTTTTCTCATTATGGATTCCCCAATTTCGATATTCATTAACTTTGGTTTTCATAGCATTCTTCCGACAAACCTTTGTCATACATTTTGTAGTCAATCACATCAAGCTTTCTTTGTGTTTTTCTTCTACAGGAGCCAGTATCCTCCATTTGTTTTAGACATTTCACGCCTTTTAGGTATTTCTCATGTTTCTGTTGATTTTAGTTTTCTAATCTTTTATTTATTAAGTGTTTATAATTTTGAGGGATCTTTTCTAAGATGAACGATTATTTATTTTCATTTATTTATTATTTATTAACGTCCTGATTATTGTTTATTATTTTTATTATTTATTTTGTATTTTGAATGCCATGTGGCCCAGTGTGGTGGGCGGGGCGTGGCGAGGCGGGGCGGGGCGGGGCCGCGCAAGGTGCAGGCCGAGCATTTGGCGGGCGCGAGAGGGAGCGATTGGAAAGCGGGCGCGGGTCAGCGGCGGGGGCGGAGGCGCGACCTCCGCCCGTAATGGAGGCCGCCCTGCGGCGCAATGGCCGGCCAGCGCCGCATGGCCCGAGGCGGGCGGCCCGCGCACCCGCTCACCCACAGGCTACCTCACCCACGCCCGCGCCCACGCCCACGACGCTCCCTCGGTGCTTCCTCTCCCTCTCCCTCGCCCCCGCACCTGCCGTGCCCCCCGTCCCCCCTTCCTTCACATCCCCGGCCCCCCTCGTCCTCTCTCGTCCCCCTCGGCCCGCCCACGCCCTTCACATTCCCTTTCCTTACTCCCATCGCCCCCTCGCCCCCCTCGCCCCTCGCCCCCCTCGCCCCTCGCCCCCCTCGCCCTCCCTCGCCCCCTCGCCCCCTGGCCCCCTTGTCCCCCTTGTCCCACTCACACCCTTTTCACGCACACGGCCACATCCTTCCCCTCGCCCCACCCACGCCCACTCCCTTCCCCTCGCCCCAACCACGCCCACTCCCTTCCCGCGCACACACCCACGCCGCCCCCTCGCCTCTGCTCCTCCTCTCGCCACGCCCACATACTCCCACGCACATCGCAAATATCGCTTTCGACGATCAGCCAAGGCAAGCGGATACTTGGAACACGTGCGGAATGCACCGCACTAGAAAGTTATTAAAAATGTGATTCGTGCGAAGAGGGTTGGCCCATCAATATTATCGTAAGTTTGACCATCTTCACTCGCGCATTTCCAAGTCGACGGTGTTCGTCGTCCTCGATTAACATAAAAACTCTTTGGTACCAGCTAACGTAAAATTTCCAACGCATTTTATACCAAAATGGAGAGACAGCTTATCATCTTGACTAACTTCCCTCACGTCACTACAACAAACGAACTTATACTTCATTAAGTACGTGCGTTCCTCATGATTTCCATTTATCCACAAGCGATAGCTTTGTGTCAAAAAGTACTGGCGCCCCAACCCGGCCCGGCGGCCGCTCCGTGATTCACTTGGGACATTCTCAGAGCACTCGTCTAGCTGTTATCTTCGTTACGATGATAGGGCCTGGCCTTTGAGCCATACCTGGTGTGGAGGAATGATGGTAATGGATTGTTTATTTTTATTGATTTCTTCTGGAGCAGTGGATTAACCACTTTACAGAACAGCTACAAAGGATTTCACACATATATAAGCATTTAAATTATTACAAATAAGGAGCAGTTACCCTCTGGGATCCTCTTCAACCATGTAGCATTGTGGAATTGGATTCACTTTTTAGTTATTTCGAATCCATTTAATATATATATATATATATATATATTATATATATATATATATATTTTATATATATATATATATATATATATATATATTGATGGCAAAAGGAAAACAGGCAACGAATAATATTAGGTAATTTTCTCGGAATTAATCGTTCTCACTCTTATTTCACAAATGCCGCTTCATCATTTTAATTTTCATCAATGTTCATAACATTTTTCCGATTTCTAGAACTCGTGAAAACTGAACATCAGACAGAAGAAATGATCATAGAGGATATTTTTCTTTCTGATGTGATTTATTACTTTCGTCTATTGTTATTTCCATTTGTGTAATAGTGCCATTTGCTCATATTTTCTTTTTTCTATTCTCCATTTTTCGTTAAACTTCACATAAATCGTGCAATTCGATTACGTCGGTATCCTTTACACTGAATTCAAATTTTATTGCGAATCTGCAGAGCTACACACTGGAATCAATCTTTATTTTAACTTTTCTGAATCTCATTCTCTCAGGAATACGAAATCATATAAGTTATATAATGACTTCTTGCGTTAATTTCGTAATTTTTTGTATTTATTTGTCCTTTTACATAATTTCGTATTTTCTTATTTATTATAAATGAAAAAAACTTGATACATTCATAACATTTATCTCTTTGTTTTCCGAAATAAATATTGCATGCTCCGTAGTATTTCCCTTATTTCCTTGTACTTTTTTTCATTGAATTGCTTATAGCTAATTCTGGCTCAACTGCTTTTGCTGTAAACAAGATCTTTTCCTCTAATGCAACCCTGAGCTTAAGAGCCTTCTCAATCTATCCCAATGTTTCCTGCCGATCTCAGTCGCCCGTTCCATTTCGTGTACCTGTTACGTTTCCCACGACGCCCCGAAACGAACCTCTCCCAGCCACCCGGCGGCCGCGCCCCGCCCCTCGCACCTCACGCCTTCGCCCCACTTGACCTCCGCCATTACGCATGCGCGCTTTATGCCCGATAATTCGCCGCCCGCTACGAGCACAATGCCCCGACGCTATTACACCGCCGCTACTGCCCGCCCCCGGCACTCGACCCGGCGGCGCGGAGCAGCGCCCGCTGCAAGCACCCGCCCTCCCCGTCCCTCTCGCCCTCCCGTCGCCCTCCCGTCGCCCTGCCGTCGCCCTCCCGTCGCCCTCCCGCCGCCCTGCCATCGCCCTCCCGTCGCCTTCCCGTCGCCCTCCCGTCGCCCTCCCGCCACCCTGCCGTCGCCCTCCCGTCGCCCTGCCGTCGCCCTCCCGTCGCCCTCCCGTCGCCCTGCCGTCGCCCTCCCGTCGCCCTCCCGTCGCCCTGCCGTCGCCCTCCCGTCGCCCTCCCGTCGCTCTGCCGTCGCCCTCCCGTCGCCCTCCTGTCTCCCTCCCTTCGCCCTGCCGTCGCCCCCCCGTCGCCCTCCCGTCGCCCTCCCGTCGCCCTGCCGTCGCCCTCCCGTCGCCCACCCGTCGCCCTGCCGTCGCCCTGCCGTCGCCCTGCCGTCGCCCTGCCGTCGCCCTCCCGTCGCCCTCCCGTCGCCCTCCCGTCGCCCTCCCGTCGCCCTCCCGTCGCCCTCCCGTCGCCCTCCCGTCGCCCTCCCGTCGCCTGCCCGTCGCCCTCCTCGTCCACCCATCGTCCACCTCTCATCCATCCGTCTACCTCCCTTCGCTCTCCCTACACCCTCCCTGACGGTCTCTGCTGTCATACTTTTCTACTTCTCTTGCCTTCTTCTTAACTCATCGACACCCACCTGTCCTTCGACGCTCATCTACGCTTCGACGCTCGTCTACCCTTCGACGCTCGTCTACCCTTCGACGCTCGTCTACCCTTCGACGCTCATCTACCCTTCGACGCTCTCCTACTCTTTTCGGCATCTCACTCCTGATGTGCCATCGTTGTCACGACGCATACCGTAATATCCCCGCCCCAATATTCCCTTCTTTTGCCCTATCTCAGCTGCGACATTCTCCGCCGGCACTAGTCGCCAAGAGTTTGCGAATTTCGATGCTGAGCCATCCCATTTGCCGCCAGTGCCTTTCGTTGCCAAACGGGTAATATTCAGATCACCCATCCCGTCATCTGTCGCAGAATACCCATCAGTATTACATCCTCTTCGCTTGGTCTCCCTTGAAGTTTATATTTTCAATAAGTTGAATTTGCTTTCACATTGCTAACGCTCTCTCGCGCGTTCAAATCTCCGACTTTTGATATCACCTCTTGGCGGGCCAAAGCCAAACAACCCTTAAATGATCCGCAATACATCTCTTACTGAATGTATTATTATTCAGAGACCACCGTCATTCTCGTATCTAAACCTTAGGATAGCACTTGCTCCACAGCAACGTCTTCCCCGACTGAAACGCCATCGCCATGTAGTCATCTCTATTACTCGCACCCCACAAACGCCGCCACTACTTCCACAGCCTCCTGCCCGGCCACTACCTCCGCGGCTTTTGTATGTGAGAAACTCATTAATACGAGGCCGTAACGGCGAGCCGCATGATTTGCACCTGTCCCTCCCGCCCCGCCCCGCCCCCCCCGCCCCGCCACGGCCGCAACCCTTTGTTCCGTGGGCCCTGCCTCGCCGGTCATCCAGGCTTGGCTCCGCTCCTCGCCAGTCGCTAGGAGCGTATTATGCCACTTACGGGCACTTCAGCTAACCGCATTAGGCATTAATAGAGCATTGAACACGGGCAGCGCGGCGGCGAGCGGGGCCGGCGCGGGCCCATTAGGCCGCAGTGAAGCACCCCGTAATGAAGACTTCAGCGCCGGAAAAATAACTTTGAGGGAGGGCGTACTTAAATAACCGCCGGGCAGCCCTCCGCTGATTTAGAGCAGGTCGCGGTCGCTCGCGCCCGCCCCAGCGGTCCAGATTGAAAAATACGCGCCTGCGCGCCGGACCCCGAAATCAACAGAGATTACGCGGCGCTGGCGACACCTGGCGGGAAGGCAAAAACGCGCGGCGGATATCGCGCGGTTGAGCGGGCGGCTGTTGGTTCTTCTAAGTAGTTCTTAACAATGCGTTCGTGCTGGATCTTGCACTGGTCGGGGTTGTGATTGCGGTAACAATCGCCATTCCTCTCCTTTTTTGTAATTATCAACATAATCATTTTTTCGTGTTTTGTTTTTTCATTAGCATCATCATCGGCGTATTCGAGATGATGCGGCCGCGAAACGTGGTATCTGCGACACGTTAATGTGGTTATTGAATGGTAACAATTGTAATATGGGTTCTTTCCTAGCGGCAGGAATCAAGTGAGTTGAGTGTTAGTGAAGATAAATTCAGGAAGTGTGGGCTGAACACGGGTAACAGCGTACGATGTGTAAGGGGGGAGGCAGAGAGACCGAACATTTTGAAAGGAGTCCGCAGCCTCAGGCAGTAAAATATTTTTTCCTTTTAAATATGTTTAATCCCTAATTTTAGCCCATTTTAAACCTGACAATTTGATGAATTATTTCACGGCATTTGAGAAAGGGGTCCTCCATCTGGTAATTCTGCAATGTTTCAACATATAGTCAGTTGTATTTGTTTTATTAAACGTATAATTTAATTCCCCATGTAGTATTTTTTCATTTATTAGTAAAGTAAGTCAGATGCAAGTTAAAAAGTTTAATGGAAAAGAGATCCCTGAAATGAAGTTACCCCTTTTGTTTTAGGCTACCTATGCCTGTGGGTGATAAAAGGTGTGTAAGGGACTAAAGATGTCTGAATATTCTTGAAGAATTTTACTAGGTCGGCTGGATAAAGTGTTTTTTAAGTACTTTGTATGAGCTCGATTATTTTGCGTACTGCACTCGTTGGGAATAGAATTGTGGTAATAACCAGCATCCTACCTTCTTTTTCATCCAGTTCTGCATCGTCGTCGTTGCTATCATCGTCATCATTATCATTATCACTCTGAGAACTACCAGTAGAACGGACAAGAGCATTTCTTAAACAGAGTTTGCGAGAAGAAAGAGGACGGCGGAAATCAATAATAAATTTCACCATCTCTTAGTATTGACCGACTTCGGCAGCCACCCTACCGAAAGAACACGATTCTTGACGGTGCTGATTTAAATTCTTACTTATTTAATGTCAAAATATCGCTCCATATTTATAATTTGCAAGCATTAATAACTACCCTGGAATTAACACGGAATTGAAAAAGATATCTGTGAGGGCTCCGAGAGGTCAGCCAGCGACTCAAGGAATCAAGTAAGTCAAGGAATCAAGTGAGCCAGCCAGCGACTTAAGGAATCAAGTGGCAGAATGGCGTTGTGGGAGGCGGAGACAAAACGCGCTGCAGAAGTCGAGTGATTGTGCAGGAAGTGTTGTTGGAGTTTTGGTTGTTCTACGTCAGTTTTCCGTAGGTTGGTTGATGATGGTGTGTGATTATGTGGTTGATGATGGTGTAAGTTTCCGGTGATTCGGATGCTCAACTGGTTGGAATCAAATGACTTTATTGGCAGAGAAAGTGAGGAACAGATATGTATTATGATACACGCAGAAAGGCATAACACATCTCCCAGAAGTGAGGTAAATACGAGTTCTGGATCCGTGCGCTTTGTCATTGGCCTGCTCTGAGGGAGAAATAGTAACACAGGCAGAGTATTCGTTCATGCTGGCACTTTAACGCTAAATAATTTATTTTCAAGTATTATATAGACTACCTTTATAATATTTTTTCGGAGATCCGATGGGCATTTGTTGTGTCCTACTTGGAACACAATGTTTCACCATGAAATAAGTAGCTTCTCTATTTTAGACAACTTAAAACTTATTAAACATATAACTGATTTTATTTGATCTCTGTTGGTCACTACATAAAACTTTCTTTATGTTTTGTAATCTAACCTGTTCCGTTGTCACGCTACATCCATACAACACAGTTATCATTCACTATAAAATATCCAATCTACAAAACACTCACCCTTATAATTCCAGCATGTACGTAATACATTGGTCACATCCATAATGAAATACAATATCACATCAAAAAACACTCGAAATATTACTACATACATTACTTATTAAAACATGAGGATACCCTGCCGCTGACTGCAACTTCATATCCAAGTTCCATTACGCACTTTACACAGCCTACTCTTGAGATTTACAATGATCGTCTTACATAGTATATCTAAGTGTTTGCCATAATACCATAATAGCTAATGGTCAATACATTCTATTATGTCATAGAATGTAAGATATTATTACTTTTTATATATATTGTCTTCAAAATTAATATTTTTCTTTTGCGAGGCTCAACTGCTAATATTTCTATATCTTTAAAGTCAAAATCATGTTGAGTCTGCATTCTACGAAGTGGAATCGAATTATACTACCCACTTTCTTTGTTGATGTAAGATTGATGTTCTCTTACTATTTCTTTTAGCTTTCTACAGGTGTGTCCCCACATAAAATGTATTGCAAGTTTGACAAGACATCCTGTATACAGTGTTCTACTGAGTATTTTTAATTTTGTCTTTTAATTTATCAACAATACGCTTCTGATTTTTCACCTTGTCAACAATTTAGTTTTATATTTCTCATTAAAGATTTTCACTATTTGGTTTCTCACTTTGGAAACATAGGGTAATGCAATACTTATCGGCTCTTGGTTACCTGTTTCATTATCACTACCCACCTCAATACTGATTTACGGAATGATTTACGTGTTCATTTTCATAAAAGTTCAGTCGTGCATTATCTACTGGCGAAATAAACCTGATAGGTTAATTGTTACTAACAGCCTAGATTTTTGTGGTGAAACATGCGTGTGATAACTTGATCACTTTATCCACATAAAGATTTTGGCGAGAAACACTTCTTTCTTTTTCTAATTCAACTTAATATGTAGATGAGTTTATAACTGAGATCCCAGAGCTTTCGAAACCGTGCACATAATGAACTCTCTCCTTAGGACGTCGCACAGTTTTTAACAATTTTTTACGCTAAATAATGCAATAAATAAAATAACTTCACTTTTTTTCCCTCTACTACGCGTACCCGAGGAAAAGTGAAAAGAAACTGCTGGTCTAGTCGCACTCGCGTAATTGACGTTGAGATGATATCATTTTGTTCCAGCCTGCCACTTTGGTGACTATCGTAATTACGTCTCCTCATTAACGGGAGACTCTCATGAACAATGTTCTCCGCAGAACGAATGCATGATGTAAGTCTATACCTGGACTTGGTATTTGCCTCATAACGCAACGCAAGATACGGTAATTCCACATATGTTGTACACATATTAAATAGCGTTATATGACAATCATCTTTATAATTTCTCATTTGTTTCGTAATTTCTAAAAGTTAATTATTTTCCTAGAGCAATTCAAAAATAATCCAATCAATTATTGTACGAAGAGTTTACGAACTACTGTTAACTAAAATACTTTCTTGTGACCTCCAACTTTACACTCGTGGAAATGGACCATCCTTAGAATTTCACAGTAGCTCAAGGACTATCTACCTCTTTTAATTTCCTAGAAGGTATTCAAGTAAACGAAGTATCAAAAACTTACTAATCTCAATTTTATTTTCATAAATAAATAAATATTGCCGTTCTTAAAACGATTAAATATATCTTTTAAATGCTAATGAACTAATATAAAACTCTGCATCCGTTGATGATGGAAGATCGTAGTCAAACTAATAACGGGTAGAATGACACTGCAATTTCACTTGATGATGATTGATTGAGGTATGCAGTCGAAGAAAATGGCAAAATTGAATATCCTACTCATTTAGGAAATCTTTATCTAAATAATATGTTAATTGAAAGATTTCCAGATTTCAAAAATTCCACTGTAAGTACGTATGGTATATTGTTATAATGTACGTTTATTCAAACAATATGGGGAGACCAAATAATGAGAGTTGAAATTCACTCCAACTTTTCACACTTCTTAACTTATTGAGATTCATATAACATTTTAGGATTAGAGGAGATACGCGTACATTTGATTTGACAATCTATAGAGTTAATTGAATGTCAGATAAAAATGTGACTTGTACTAGTATTTTGCTACATTCTTAATGACAGGGAAAATCAGAATTGAAAGAAATCACGGAAAATTGGGAGGTCATAAATAACAGTCAAGAATTATCCATTACGAAGATAAGTCAAGAGCTTCGTATGCCATCGTCGAGAAATTTTCAGCAAACAGTAGAGGGGACAAAGTGTATATGGTGAAGGCTGATGAAGAAATAATGAAATTAGAAAAGGGTTTAGGACTTATCCTCACAAGATAAAATTGTTTATCCACATTTTCAAACAAATATCAATTGTTACAATGTTAAGAGGAAATTGAAACAGGGTAACTGAAACATTGATTTGAATCTCAAACACAAAATTATGCGTCCTGCTTCTCCCGATGCAATTTCATTTGCTCTTCCGCCGATTACATATTTTCACCAACTGCTGTACAAATCATGATTAGGTAAGAGGAGCGAAGAAGAGGATATTTCAAATAATGTTTGTATAACTTATTATTGCATATTACAGCCGTTTTGTAATTTTTTCAATTCAGAAGGAAGTTTTCTTTTACAGGACTCACGCCAAAGTTTTTCCTTTCTGTGGAAATTATTATTGAAAATTCCGATATTTGGCAACCTATCTTTCTCTATTACACTGAATTCTTCATATATAAAGGAGGAAATATTGTTTTCTCGTTTATACATGAGCTAACTTGAAAAAATGCAATTTGAGAGAACAAAAAGACCGAAATGTCCAGTAAATATCTTATCTTCCTCTTGAAAGTGGTAAATTGACGATAATTAGGATATAGACGAAGTCTCTACACTTCCATTACATCTTATTTTCCCTTGACGACCATATCGTTTTCTGTCAAGCCACTTTTTTTCCCGTGGCGAAAGCCAATGTGACACGCGCTGCAACATACAAACAGCACTTCTTCGTGCTGTCTGCCTCGGCGCCGAACACGGGCGGTGGTGGCGAGGACGCGCACCCGGCAGAAACAAAAACTGCAAGGCAGGCGGGACGGCGGCGGCGGCGGGGGCAGAGGAGGAGGCGAAGGTGGAGGCGGTGGCGGTGGCGGAGGCGGAGGCGGAGGCGGAGGCGGAGGTGGAGGCGGAGGCGGAGGCGGAGGCGGAGGCGGAGGCGGAGGTGGAGGTGGAGGCGGTGGCGGAGGCTTCGCTGGCGGTGGCGGAGGCAGTGGCGGTGGTAGCGCTGGCGGTGGCGGTGGCGAAGACGGAGGCGGAGGCGGAGGCGGAGGCGGTGGCGGTGGCGGGGGCAGAGGCGGAGGCGGCGGAGGCGGCGGAGGCGGCGGAGGCGGCGGAGGCGGCGGAGGCGGCGGAGGCGGGCAGCGGGATTTGGCCGGAGCAGGGGCATACGTTCGGCCCCAGGTGGTGGCGGGGGCGGAGGCGGAGGCGAAGGCGGAGGCGGTGGCGGTGGCAGCGTTGGCGGTGGTGAAGGCGGAGGCGGGGGCGGGGGCAGGGACTGGGGCGGGGGCAGAGGCGGAGGCGGAGGCGGAGGCGGCGGCGGCGGCGGGCGGCGTGATTTGGCCGGCGCAGGGGCACACGTTCGGCCCCAGGCGGTGGCGGTGGCGGTGGCGGCGGCGCCGCCATTAGTCGGCGCATTGTTAGCGGCCGTCGCTGGCGCAATTACGCCTTATTGGATTAACCCGCGCTGCGGCTGCGCGGGCGCTGCCTGCGCGTGATGGATGGCTCCGCGCGTAATTGATTCCGCGGCGTCTGCGCGCTGCGCCTCGGCCGTCGCCTCAGCCGTCGCTTCAGCCGTTGCTTCAGGCGTTACGTCAGTCCGCGCCCTGGTCGCTACCTCTGCCATCATCTTAGCCTGAGCCATCGTTTCAACCGTTGCTTCAGTCGTTATGTCAGTCGTTGCTTCGGTCGCTACCTCTGGCATCATCATACCGTCGCCTTAGCCACCGCTTCAGCCGTTGTGAGTCGTCGCCTTGGTCTCTACCTCTGCCATCATCTTACCGGAGCCTTAGCAACCGCCTCAGCCGCTGTCAGTCGTCGCGTCGGTCGCTGCCTCTGCCATCATCTTGCCGCGCCTCAGCCATCGTTTCAACCGTTGCTTCAGGCGTTACGTCACACACTGGGAAAAAAGCCCGAAAAGCTGACCAAAAGTCCAAAACATTAATTTCAACATACATACTTGTGTCATACACCATTTAAAAGAGGACAAAATTCTGCATTAAATGTCGTAAATTTTGAAAACGTATGTTCACTGACTGCGTTTGTACATTGTTTCAAAGTTAGACAAAATTTACTTCTCTTGGGTCTGATCTCGAAGGCTATATGCAAGCGCGCATTCTATGACGCATAACGTTGTTCAATGATCATGTAATGACATTTGGGAAAATCTATGTTATTCTTGTAGGTGTAATCTATGTGGTGAGTAATTGTCATTTCATTTGTTTGCTTCGGTTACGAGAAATTTATATTAAAAAATTGCGATTTTTCGTTTATTTTTTATATATTTTTTTTTATTTTACAGGGTATAAGTTAGAAGTTCCATGCACTACCACCGTCTTTTATATTTTAAACTATCAAGTATTATGTCCTTTATTGATATTCATAACAATTAGCTGCTAATATCTGCTAATAAAGTTGTAGGGCAAAAACAAACATTTCAAAGCAGATGCTCGGTGGAATATACATTGGCGAATCAAAACATGACGCGCATCGTAACTTTGTTCAATGAGTCTATAATTATATCTGGAAACTCTATATTATTCTTAAAGATCTGATCGATAATTAGTGAATATTACTGAATTTGTTTAAATTGTTAATGTGCTAATTGGTATTAAAATTGCTTTCATTCTATTTACATTACAATTTTATGTTCTAACAGGATAAAAATTAAGGCTACCGCCTTCTATCACGTTTTTCACTGTTTAAAAAATTAATTATTATATTTTTTAAATAACACCCGTAACAATTACCTGACAATATGTGATAATACAGTTGTAGAACAACAAATAATATCACAAATTTGACGTTCATCGGAGAATGAGCTAATAGAAATTTCGAAAAAATTGCAAAACATTAATATGATTAGTACACATTTGTTATAATTGTTTATTTTACTAATTTAATGTAAACAAATAATATAAATAATGTTTACAAATAATATAAACAAACAAAATATATATCTTAAATATTATGTTTTTCAAACTATTAGATTTTATTGAAGAACTACACTTGAAAGGATATTCTTTTCAAGAGTATTTGAAACAAAAGGGTAAGTGTAACAGTTTCAAACACCATCAGTTTCCCGATACAAGAAATATAAACAAATTAAAACATGTCAAAACAAAAAACATTGGGATTAATAGATGAACCCGGCAGTAGGCGCGCAGGGTGCCTACTTTTATATTAAGACTGCAAACTTGTATGTGGAAAAATACTCTCGGTATTACATGCCAACAACACTCCACAAACTTTTAATTCATGACCCCCAAATAATAAATTCTGCTTTGCTGCCAATCGGTCAATACTCGGAGGAAGCGCAAGAGGCAAGAAACAAAGATTTTAAAGCATATCGCGCTGGATTTTCCAGGAAATGCTCAAGACAAAAAAACTTGAAAGATATTTTTCATTGGCTTCTTGTGTCGTCTGATCCACTGATCACTAGTCTAAGAAAGACCCCCCAAAAAAAATGAACCAATTCTCTCCCAACGCGATATCCCTTCTCATCTGCCTGGACATCACTTCTGGCGATGAAGAATCTTTTTCGGAGGACGAATAAGTTCACTCATCCTTTAGGTGAGCTTCAAGTTATAATTCTTTTAACTTTAAAAATGTATTTTTTTGAAATGATAAAATAATTATTCAACTCCAGTTTAACCAATATTACTTTCTTCTTATTAACAAATAAATTGAGGGATAATGTTTGATAGATCAAATACTCTAAAATATTGCAAAAATACATTCTGATCTATCAATTGTTGGCTTTTACTATCATCCGAATGAGATTAGTAGTCAGACAAATAATATTTTGTAGAATACATCTGTCAAATGATTTATAAATTAATTTTCTGATGCATTGTTGTCTCTATGTATTCCAATTTTTAAAAAAATACAAATATGGCTTCAGATTCGAATTCAGCGACCTCAAAAACCCCTAGATAAAATATTTTATATGCGATTGGCATCTTATTTGACTTTTGTCCAGCTTTTCGGGCTTTTTCCCCAGTGTGCGTCAGTCGGTGCCTCGGTCGCAACCTCTGCCATCATCTTAGCCCTCGCTACAGCCATCGTTTTGTTGTACCCGGCAGAACAAACGCGATCTGCATTGACTCAATCCGGTACTACAGTCTTGTATCATCTTGACATTTGCTCTACTTGATTTACATACAATGAATTATATATATATATATATATATATATATATATATTACGATAGATATAATAGATATATTACGATCTAATAAGAGAAATATTACGATCTAATAAGAGAAACAGAAACAGTCAAAACATGTCCACTGATTTTTACAGAAAGTGTACACCTTGAAACCTATCTCTCATTAAAGAACTCCTTGAGATAATATTCCGTACCTCTATTAAACAGAATAATTTATTTAAAAATTAATTAAAATAATAATTACAAAATAACATGTCCAATGTATGCTTCTCACAACTTTTGCCATGATCTCTGCTATCGATTCAGCCGCCATTTAACTTTCTCATCTCCCATTACCTTCACCATTTGTTGTCACAAACTCCTTGATTCAATTATTTCAATTTGCATGACTATTTGAAGCTATCATGAGCTCGTGGTATAAAAAATCTCATAAGTGAATCAACTCATGTCTCAAAATCACCCTTTACATTTTTGGCCACAGCCATTGCAAATGTTTTGAATCTTTACATATTCACTAATTATTCTCTTAATTATGTTAACCTAGTGTTTTCTCGTTATCTCGTGATTTTCCCTTGCCGGCATTGACTTTGCATTCTGGGCAGCCTCCTCTTCCTAGTGAATGAGCTGCAAATTCCAGCGCTGATGTGGGAACGCGGATGAGTGATACGCGTGGGAACCTCGCTCCAACAGCTGCAACGAGAAGTGGTCTTGTCGCTTGAAAGAGAAGACGAGCCTACGTTCCATCCAAGGCAAACCTGCAGAGTAGTATTCTTGCAGTTCTGCTTTGGAACATAAAATATTGTAATTATAAGATAACCGTCATTAAGGTGAGACGGTAGGCCGATTTTTTTAAAAAAATGTAATTTTTTTATTTTGCGTAATTAAATAATATGTTCTTTTATGAACATTTCTAGACCAAATTTATTGATTTATTCCGTCTGTAAGTGTAGGAAATTTATTTTTAAAGATTCCACTGACAACTGTCAGACTGCAATATTACTGTACTTCCGCGCTTACAACTTCTTATATCTTTGGTTATAATTGTGTCAGAAAGCTAGTTTTTGTTGACTTTTGTAAAGGAATTTTGTCTGTAGGTGCTGATAAAACAGTCTGTGCGATAGTCCAATTTTTGTAAATGCATTTATTTAGTTAACAATTTTTCCGCGCGTATGCCTGACTTTATGTGTTTGTTGGATAGTAAAGTACAATTTTTTTATCAATTGTGGTGTGTTATAGGCTACAAAATTAAAATAAATGTCTCATATGTTCTACAATGGTCAAATGTAAAGGAATCTGTAAACATGGCATTTTCAAAGAAAATCAATATATCAGATCAAATCCTTTGCAGCACGAAAATAATGATGAGTCCGAATGCATGTGAAACTCTTCCTAGTGAGTCTAAAAGGAAAAAAACGTAGTGTAAATACAGAAGTTGAAAATAATACTAAGTGAAGACATAACTTCTCAGAAGATGGCTACATGGCAAAATTCATGCATGGCTACATGGCATTCAAGAACAGAATTTGTATAAGAATACCAAAATATATTTTTGTTAGTATCAGAATCTTACAATTAGGGAGTGTCTGAAGCTGTTGTAATAAATAATGATAGAAATTGTGCCGTATGAGAAATTATAAAAAATTACGTGTGTCACATGGGAAAACCCATGCTGATATTTGTAGAGAACTTGACAGATTACGCATTGCAAAGGCAAAATATGATGACCAACAAATGCCAAAGGAGGCAAGAAAGAAGAAAAGAAAAACTCAGGCTGGTCTAAAAGAAAGTGAAACCTGTTATTATGATGTAGGCTGCCTGTAGTTACTCTCTAGTGAAAAATATTCTAAGTTTTCCTAACATATGCTTCTCTGAAAACTTTGAGTGCCATTTTCTCAGAAGTTAAAATTTTCAGACGTTTGCCCCATTATCTCCGAAACTATTAAAGCTATCTGCATGAAATTTTTACTGACGATAAACCACGTCATACTAAGAATGTGGATCCTCAATCGTGATTATTACTTCTCTAGTCCATGTGTTAGGAATTTTTTTTCACATTTTTTTGAGGGCAAAATTCGTTTTTTGTAAAAAAAATTATAAATCGCTTCAGAAAAGAGATAACAATTTAACTGAGAATCAGTAATCTCTTCATATATCACTTAATAAGTGGTGCAAAATTCATTACAATTTATTCAGTAGTTTCTGAGAAAATGGGTCACAAAGTTGCTTGTTTTAACATTGATGGGATAGGACCTACCGTCTCACCTTAATGAAAAGAAAGCTTACCTTTGTTACAAGAATACGTTTTTTTTGTATCAAGAAACTGATGAAGATGGCTACGTCATTTTTGCTGCTTTTATAATTAATAATATTGTTTACAATGTCTTTTATAATTTTATTTGTAAGAACGCGATTCCAAAGGGAATGCAGTTTAATCAGAAATTTTTTAAGAAAATATTCTGTGGACGATTTGCGTATTTCTGGGGAATGGAAATGCACCTATTGGTAATGATGTCTCGAAAACTGAACCAAAGACTTCAATGCTTTTCAGTAGTTCCTAGATATTACGACCTGCCCCCTTTATTTCCTCCCTCAAATATCTGGTCAGTGACCAACCCCGGCTGCTGGAAAGTTGAATCAGCTGGACGATAGTTAACTGCCTTCACACTGACTAGATGTTTACTTCGTTTAAGGAGTACACCATCATCCTAGTTGCTAGACGTCATCCACCGAAGAAAGAAAGAAAGAAAGAAAGAAAGTATATATAATTTCAAAGTTTGGTCTTTATCAGGGAATGTAAACTTCTTTAAATAACACATTTGATTCAAATGATCGAACTCCTCTTCACTTATAAATGTAAAACCATCATAAATACTCTCAAAACTTACCCCAAAACACGTTAAAAAATAAAGAAAATTGGAAATTGCTTCTTAAAAAGAAAAATTCAAAAAACACGTGCAAATTTTGTACGAAAGTACCAACCTCATTTTAAAAATCGATAATTTATTTTTTTATACTTATTCTGCTTGATTAATGAACATGTTATCCCATTACCCTGTTACTAATTCTGAAAACACAATGGTTTTATCAAAATGTATTACCATTTAAAACTTAGAATATTCTTGTCCATTGTTACGTATAGGGACAGCTGTCCTCGTACCAGTAGCGAATCCTCCGATACAACGCGTATACAAGCGGTATACCTAGTAAATCGAAAAGTGTAATAAATGTTTCATGAGTAAGGTAGTCCCACACAATATTATTGAGATTTTGAACACCTTTAAAACATGCCAAAAAATAACAGTTTTGCTACCGTCTTCCGCATCCGCAAGTTTCAGCGCTATGAAGTACGTCAGAGGGAGACATTTCAAACAGTTCTTAATGCTGCCCCGAGAATTCACTAGCACAGGGAAGGCACCGCATGCCATCCGCGATAACCTCCGGGTCGTCATGTTCCAAGGGCGGGGAGAGGGGAGGATGCGCGGCTGGACGGTCGGTAGGCATTTGTGAAAATAGCATGCGTTGATGATCCGGAAGCTAGTGTTTCGGGTGACTGTGTTATGTAATAATTGTTAAGGATTGGATTTCATAGTATTGGGTTTTCAGAAAAGCTGAAAATAAAAGACAACGGTAGGCCCACACCAGAACTTCCAGGTTTGATTGCAAAATGTCAAGACAGGAAGCGAAAGTATAACAAACACTTCTTTACTTTAATTCTTCTAGGCACACATGGATAACGATTTGCCCTAAATCAGTGGTGTCAAGGTCTTCTACTGATGGCAGTGGCACGCGTCGTCGCACCGTAGCATATCACGAGATTCTCTGCGCCACTAGCGTCGGGAAAGGAAACTATTAGTAACCCCGCCGTTTAAAATAGGGATGGCGTTGTCTCTGGTGGCGGGGTGATGAACTGCGTGGAGGGGCGATTTCGTCGTGGTACTCATGCCACGGACTCCCGCTCGTGGCATCGACCTTGACAACACTGCCCTAAATTGAACGAACATTTTTGCAGGCTGCGTCTTCTTTTTAGCAGTGATGAGTGTAGTAACGTTTGGTCAAAAGAAGGACCGGGAGAGATGGTTTAGTGCATCAACCTGATGTCACTGCAGTCCCTCTTATCGGGAGGTCCTATGTTCGAGTCCCGACGGCGGTAGGGTTTTCGACACTGGTTTGTCAGCTAGGTCGAGTTCAGTCGCTGTCTGGAGGAGAATTCTAGCGGACGGCTGCTCTGATCAGTAGTTTTCCGTGGTTTCTCCGATCAACACCAGGCGAATCCCGGAGCAGTACTCTAACAAACGTGCCACGGACCGCGCGCGATCTTTCCTTCCTCTTCCTTGCCCTATCCTCTCCTCTTACACACACACTTACACTAACATGCACTACACTAACACACAGGCCGGGAGACCGGTCGGGAGATACCTGGTTAAGGGGAAAACCCCGCTAGTCGACGGTAGGTCGGCGCCAGATCTCGCCATCTAGCGGGGAAAAAGAGTATCGCTACCTCCCGAGATAAAAACACTCACTACACTTACGGGACTAATGACCATAGTAGTTGACGCGCCCGGAAACACGAATCAATCAATCAAAACAAGGATTTGACAATGCAATGTCCCTTCATGTGTGATAGGTACACTGTCAGAAATTACATTAAATTTAATGTAGTTAAATGCAATTGTTCACATTAAATTTAACGTACCGTGTACATTAAAACGATATTAATGTACATGTACATTAAATATGTGTAAATTAAAATCATTGTAGATTTAATGCACTGCAATACATTAAATTTAATGTACCGTGTACGTTAAAGCGATTTTAATGTTTTGTGCATTAAATTTAATGTTAAAATTAAAATGAATGTAGATCTAATGTAGGACTACATTAAACGTTATGTACCTAGTAAATTAAACCGATATTAATGTGTTGTACATTAAATTTAATGTTTAAATTAAAATAAGTAGGTTTTAGAAATATTTTCTTCCGCTATTTGAACTTACGTATAATAAATTTAAATTATATTTTCAACATGTATACAAAAAATATAAATGTTCAAAATTCGTATTTACATTCAAATTCGTAACAAATAAAATTGTAAAAATCTTTATAATAAAATTGTAGCAATGTACATAGTACGCTAATTCTTTAGTTAACAATTTTTTCAAATTCTCCGGAAATATTTGAATTTTTTCAAAGAATTGTCACTATAACAATGTCAGAATTTAGTACTCTTTACGGCTACGAAACATATTTCCGAGCATAAACGCGTCCAAAACAGGTGAAGTAGTAACAATTATAAATAATATACATAATTCTGTAGAGTTAATACATATTTAATATATATTACGTCTAAAGAAATATGTTCCGTAGACTTAAAGAATATATTATATATAGCGGGCAATACACTAGGCCTGAGAACCTGCCGAAGCCATTGGATGTCGCAATAGCTCTGTGGTCAGAGCGCCTGCGCGTAAACCAGAAATCCCCGATTCGAATCCCGGTCGGGGTGACTATTCGTTGACCAAAGGGTCCCCCCCGATAAGATGGTAAAAAGTTCCCCTCAACCAAATTACATATGAGTGGTTACACTATAATTCTAACATAAAAATAATATTTTTGAAAGGTTTCTTAGCCTCCGTCCTACCACCCACACCCCTATACAGCCAAAAACGTGTTTTTTTAATTTCAATTTTTTTCGAACAACTTAACACTATTTTATCAGACTGAAAAAAATATGATAAATAAGAACACAACTTGGACTATCAGAAAAATATTTTTCAATATTTTTTCAGGCCCAAATTCGAACACAAAAAAAATATTTTCGAAAAAAAAATCAAGAAATATTTTTTATTGTGTCTTAGAAGCCTAGGAACAGGCTCGAAAAAATGTCAAAGGTTCCTCTTCACACACAAATTGTTGTGTATTTTTTTCAGATTTTTCCGATTACTAGGCTGCAGTTAAAAAAATAAAAACCATTTTCCCGCCTTTAAAGCACCTGGACTTTCAATATTCTTTGATAACTGACTGCAACGGTTCTCTGCATTTATTTTAGTGTTTACTATACATTTGTATACATTGCTGTATCACCCAATAAAGTTTTGATTTTGGAATATACTTACGAAGTATCATTTTTAAAGCTTTCTAATCGTTTGCATAAGTAATCGTATGCTACGGAAAGACGATAGTTTTGGCAATTTATAAGAAACAATCGACACAAAACCTTGTAAGTGTGATACTGGTGGATAAAGAATTGCCCCCCATCCTACATCAAACAGATTTTAGAAGAAAAAATAGAAGTTTGCAGATTATGACATGCAAAAAAAGATTATTGCAACACACATTATAATGGTAAATAACTCGGAAGCCATGCTTCCTAGGCCTTTTAAACCAGGTTTGCTTGTCTCATGGGGACACGCTTTTTTTTTTTTTTTTTTTTTTTTTGAGAACAAGTAAATTCTAACGCACATGTTTTGGGTGACGGGTAGATGACAAATGGGGAAATGATAAAAGACATTTCGTGTGCAGGATAGATGGGGGACAGTGGGGAAGTGAAGGGGAATATATTAGGCCCCGATTATGTTGTTGGGATGAATTTTTCAAAATACCGCTTTCATGATCATCCCATTTTACAATTTTCCATATTAGTTCCATATTAGTTTTGGGTGCGCCTTTTCCGTAGCACAGATGGACAGAAAAGAGAAGCCAATATCAATGTAAAATTAAATTGAAGGAAAATACTGAAATTATCTTTCACGATAAAATTAACGGGACTATTTTATTTTCTGCGAATTTTTATCTCAACGCTCAGCAATATTGGAATGAATTCTCTCGCACAGTACCGGGTCTATAATGCCGTAAACTACTTTTCGGGGGATGAGCGTTTGCAGTTGGGTGCTACATTAAATCAATTTTCAATTTTCGTACAATTATTATTTACAAAGTGCAGAGTTTTCGCACGTGTACAGATTGTACGAGTGTCTCCATATTTATACGTATACAAGAACAAATACTTAGGTAAAGGAAAAGACAACTTTTTCTCTAGTCTGAAACAATCTACAGACGTGAGACCACAGGCTTCCGCAACCAATGCGTTACTATTTATCTGTCCGGGAGGCGCCGCGTTCTGGGCTCAGTTGTCAACGTTTTAGCTGCTATTCTGTGGCCTTCCTCCTCAAGCAAGGTCGCACGTGCTTAGGACACGGCAACTGCCGAACTGCCAAGTGGTTGACTACAAATGTCTTAGGTTTTTTTTAAAAACTATGACCCAGCTATTAAAAAAATATGAAAAAAATTCACAAGCATTCTGAGATGAAGTTTGAAGATTATTTTCGTGCTAGTGTCTGTGTTCTAAGACAAGTAAAACAGTTCTTGTAAATCTGGGTTTAACCTCTTCCCCTTCATTTTTCCACACGTCCCCCAATTATCCCTCAAATATGACGGAATTATTATTTAATAAACTGCCAAACACTATTATCTTTCCTTAGCGTATGATATTCTCATACAAATGATTAGAAAGCTTTAAAAATGATACTTCGTAAGTATATTCCAAAATCAAAACTTTATTGGGTGATACAGCAATGTATACAAATGTATAATAAACACTAAAATAAATGCAGAAAACCGTTGCAGTCAGTTTCAAAGTATATTGAAAGTCCAGGTGCTTTAAAGGCGGGAAAATGGTTTTTATTTTTTCACTGCAGCCCAGTAATCGGAAAAATCTGAAAAAAATACACAACAATTTGTGTGTAAAGAGGAACCTTTGACATTTTTCCGAGCCTGTTCCAGGCTTCTAAGATACAATAAAAAATATTTCTTTATTTTTTTTTCGAAAATATTTTTTTGTGTTCGAATTTGGGCCTGAGAAAATATTGAAAAATATTTTTCTGATAGTCCAAGTTGTGTTCTTATTTATCATATTTTTTTCAGTCTGATAAAATAGTGTTAAGTTGTCGAAAAAAAATTGAAATTAAAAAAACACGTTTTTGGCTGTATAGGGGTGTGGGTGGTAGGACGGAGGCTAAGAAACCTTTCAAAAATATTATTTTTATGTTAGAAGTATAGTGTAACCACTCATATGTAATTTGGTTCAGGGGAACTTTTTACCATCTTATCGGGGGTGACCCTTTAAATATTAAAATACATTTGTTACTCAGTACCACGGCCAGGGGACATCTGTGGGACATCGTTCCGAGCGTAAACGCGTCCAAAAATGTGACAATTGCATAAATCCCAACGGGCAATTAATCAGGCCTAAGAACATGATCAAAGCATTGATTGTCTCGATAGGATAGTGGTTAGAGCAAGTGGGCGTAAACCAGGAGAGACGGATTTGAATCCAGGTCGGGGTGACAATTATTTGAACAAATTTTAAATATTGACGTTAGTACATGTACAGTAAATTTCATGCACACATACAGTAATATCAATGTAAAAGTACATTAAAGCAAGTATCATGTACGTAAATTAAATTTAATTTACACGTACAGTAAATTAAATGTACACGCATACAGTAAATTTAATTTACGCATACAGTAAATTTAATTCACACATACAGTAAATTTTAATGTACACGCATACAGTAAATTTAATTGAACACGTACATTACATTTAATGCACACGTACTTTGAAGTTACTGTACGTGTACATTAAATTTCATTTACGTACATGATACTTACTTTAATGTACTTTTACATTACAAGTAATGTGGAAATTTCTGACAGTGTAGGCTTTTAAGGAAAAGTATGGCAGAGGTAGCTTCCGTAGTAAAATAATGTTCAGGAATGCTCCGGAACTCGGACAGCCTGTGCAAGGCACTCGCGCGCGCCGTGGAGTGCCCGTGCGCCTCCCGGGGCGAGCGGTGAGCGACCGCACGCGAGGTGACCAGAAAGCGATGGGCATCTGCTGGACTCGCATTATTTTCGGTGGTCACGTGATCGCCCCCAGCGTCCCTCCGAGGGCGGCCGCCCGGCTGCATGATTTTAAATTTGTACTAGACTTGTGAATGACGTTTCTGAAGAGTTGGCCCCACTTTAGTAACAAAATAGCAGATTCTCTCACTCAAAATATCAATTTTGAGTAAAAAAACTGTAAAATTACAATCATTGAAATAACTATATGTTATAATCAGACAATTTATATATAAACTTTGCCTAATATACATTTATGTTTACAGAACGGCAAAATTCAGCTCCAAACTCATTTATACGTCAACAAACCTTGACAAACAACGCAAAAATGGACGTTCTCAGAAGTGCAGCGCCTCGAGAGGTCGGAATTTTGTTTCGAGGCGAATTGTCATCTGACACTCCGGCGCCTTCATCACTGACCAATCAGAGAACTATAAAGAAGCCCCATTCACAAATCTAGTGCAAATTCAAATCATGCCGCCCAGCCCTCCCATTCACTCTCAGCTGGCCAATGTGCATTCTTTTACGGTCGCCGGAATTGCGGTGCCCGATGGCGCTTCCGGACGCATGGCAGGCAATTGATGACGTTGCACTTGCTTGTCGAATAGTTTCGTTTCGTTACCTCGTGTCTCCCGCAACACGCCGAGACGCCTATTGGGGAAACCACATTTATGGATAATATAAGCCGGCCGCTAGAATTGTTCTCCACACAGCGACTGAATTCGACCTAGCTGACAAGCTAGTGTCGAAAACCCTGTCATCGTCGTGACTCGTACCTAGGACCTCTCGGTCAGAGGCACTGCAGTGACATCAGTTGATGCCCTGAGCCACCTCTCCCGGTAGTTATAATAGAAAAATGCAACATATGCGCTATATGGAATATCGAAAAGCTCGAATATGTTTTTTTGTCTTTCAGTACTTATTCTCTAAATAATGTCAGGGATTTCAAATGGATACAAATGAAACATTCTGAACCAACACAATCACCATTATGGTGAACAAACGAGGGGAGTTCTAAAAGTTCTCGGTCTCGCAAAGAAAAAAAAAATTTTTTTGGCATGTCTTTTCCTGCTGGTGGAACAGTTTTCTCCTTTTTTGCTGCTCTTTCTCCTCTCCCCGCCCACTATTTTTGTTCTCGTGAAATGTATATCTCTGTTTCATCTAATATTAAATGTGCCAACGATAATGTCTTACTGGGATTCAGTCTGAACAAGTCTACACACTCTGGAGCAATGTTCAATTGAGTGTTTCTGGGCTATTGTCAATAAACGCTGCACCCATTGAGCGGAAAGTTTGACATACCCAAAACTTCGTGTAAAATGGTTTGTTAATATCCTTCCAATGTCAGCTAGCACATATCTTCAGAAGCTGATCATCGAGTACGGCATTTCGAGATTTTAACACAATCTGCCCTGCCCAGCCCACCCCAGCCCAGTTTAGCCCAGCCCAGCCCAACCCAACCCAACCCAACCCAACCCAGCCCAGCCTATCCTAGCTCAGTCCATCCCAGCTCAGCCCAATCTATCCCAGCTCAGTCCAGCCCAGTCCAACCCAGTCCGACCCAGCCCAGCCCAACCCAGCTCAGCCCAGCTCAGCCCAGCTCAGCCCAGCCCAGCCCAGCCCAGCTCAGCCCAGCCCAGCTCAGGTCAGCCCAGTCCAGCCCAGTCCAGCTCAGGTCAGCCCAGTCCAGCACATTCCAGCTTTGTCCAGTTCAGCCCAGTCCAGCCCATCCCAGCCCAACCTAGCCCAGTCCAGCCCAGCCCAGCTCAGCCCACTCCAGATCCCAGTCCAGATCCCAGCCCAATCCATCCCATCCCATCCCAGTCCAGTCCAGTCCAGTCCAGTCCAGTCCAGTCCAGACCAGTCCAGTCCAGTCCAGACCAGTCCAGTCCAGACCAGTCCAGTCCAGTCCAGACCAGTCCAGTCCAGACCAGTCCAGACTAGTTCAGACCAGCCTAGTGCAGCCCAGATCCCAGTCCAGTCCAGCCCGACTCCCTCTAACTTGCGACGCTCTGCCCTGCCCCGCCCATTCTGCTTTACCCTGCCCTATCCCGCTCATCCCTCTCCTGCCCCGCTCTTCCTTGCCTCACTCTCCCCTGCCGCGCCCAGCTCTGCTTCGCCCCTCTCCACTCCTCCTCGCTGCTGGCGTCGAACCGGGCTTCTTAAAACAAAGAAGCGTCTAATCTTGTCCATCGGCCGTAAACATCACTAATCAGCCACTTAGGCAGCGGCGCGGCGGCGAGGGCGGCTGCGCAGGAACCGGCCGTGCGGGGGCGGGGCGGCAGGCGGCGGGCGAGCGTCGCTCCGGGGGCGCCCCGCCCCGCGCCGCCCCGCCTCCGCTCTCGCCCCCACCGCATAACCCGTTTACGGCGCGCGGCCGCCCCCGCCCGGCATGGCGCGGCGCGGCGCGGCGCGGCGGTGCCTAGCCGCCTGACGAGGCTATCAACCCGACCGTAGATTAATTTCCGAGAGAGAGTCGCTCGCCAGCCTGCTCCATCGCTTGCGCGCTCGCCCGCCCTCCAGCTCCTCCTCCGCGCGACAAGGAGAAGAGATGTGAAGTAACTTTTATTTGGTAGTTTGTACTTGGTTTCTATATACCAGTTAACGTTAAATTTAAGTCGGAATGTCATCCAGTACTCTGTAAAATAATTAGTTCTTATACCAACTATGAACATCTAACAATTGGACTCTTTCTATTATTATTATTATTATTATTATTATTATTATTATTATTATTATTATCATCATCATCATCATCATCATCATCATCATCATCATCATTCCAGTGAATGTCTTTTGTTCTGAATAAGGATTCCCTGACCTCTTTGTTTGACCGAGTGTTCGGTAGTTCTTTATATGTTCAGATCAATAGGTACGTACTATGAAAAAAAAAACAACACACGACAAGACGCTCATAAAGTGTAACTTTGTATGTTACAGTACTCGTTATTTACATACTTTTCAAATTCGTTCTGTAATTACCCATTTCATGGCCTTATAACGTAAATATCTAGTAGATACAAATCTCCCCCGTGGCCCGATTGCTGCGGGACGTTAGACTTTTAAGTCCTACTGTCGCCGCATTCATAAAAGTACAAAATTATCTCAACATTCCCTGATTAATTATACCCAGTAACGTATTTATTGGAGTAGGCATCTTTTTCTTCAAATTTACGTCTAAAATTCTAGGTTTTATACCCGTACATTTCTTTATTTTCATTTTTCGATTACTTATGTCATGTACTTCAATTTTTCGAAGTTTTAACGCTTTTCTAAGTTATATCATCACTTGCACTAGTTTACTGCTAAAAAATGTCCCACTGTTTTAAGTTTCCAATGAACCAGTTACAAACGTTTGAAGAGAGGCACCAGAAGTTCCTTAAAAATATCCCTAAAGGAATCGAATTTTTTTTTACCTGAAATATAACACTTTGCGACCCCGAATGATAATTATGATAATTATAATTATCATAATTATAATTACTGATAATTATTTGATACTTAACCACCAAAGGATAAAACATTTTAAACATATTTGTGCAAAAGGGAGAAAAACGTATCTCGTACGTTGGTAACGTTTGTGTTTTCGAGGTTACGTGAAACGAACCTAAGCAATTTGGAATTGTATTGTTGTTGTTATTATTATTATTATTGTTATTATTATTATTATTATTATTATTATTATTATTTCCTCAGTCAAAAGATCTGACGTGAAGATTTTAAGTAATTGTGAGAGTGTTGTACGAAAGAAACAACGGTTAGAACTCACCCACTTTTTGTGTGTTAACTTGGTGATTATCTGCTGTGTTAAAAGCGGGTTGATTTCTATCTGAACCATTGTTTAACAACGTTGGAAGCGGTGGGCGATTGTACGATTATTAGATAAAGTTTGGTGCGTTATTCCGAAATATCCATGATGACCATCAACACGGTTGTATCTACATTAACATCTAATGAGAATTGCTCGTTGCTTCCCAGCTTGCCCATCAGCCGGCGCGCTTGCTATCCGGATAGGAAGGAACGTAGATTGGACAAAGACTTCTGCGGCTGAAACCCACGCTATCTGGACTGTGCTGTCTCATTGCTGGCTTTCCTGCCAGGAGATTGTAACTGTTTTACTTTCTACTGAGATAAGTCATTTTTGAGTATCTCAAAAGGTCAAAAACAAGTAAAAATATTTGTTTTAAAAAATGAAAGTGACAAGAACATAATAAAAAATGAACAGGCCGCATAAAATAATTTCGTGCATAAATTAAGGAAACAATACGAAATAATTTCATACATAAATTAAGGAGACAACACTCACGGAAAGGTATACGTGAGTGTAACAAAATATCATGACAATAAATAACAGAAATTGTATGATGTATAAAGAAAATTTAGCCTCGTGGCTAGCTGTATGTCAGGGTGCTCGCTTTCCACTAGGTGGCCCGGGTTCGATTCCCGGTCTAGGCAAGTTTATAGTGTGCGTTTTGTTTGCAATGTCCCAGTATATGTTGCGGTGTGACGATGGTAAAACTCACTTCTCGGGTTGAGAAGACCGGAATGCAGAGTGGGGATGTCTACGTGCTAACCACACGTACCCGCGGGGCAGGGACGTCGCCGGTAGGCTTGAGCCCGTTCACGGGTTGTTGCGCTACATACATACATACATACATACATAAAAGAAATTTGTGTGTGGATGAAGTAAAGTGTCTAATTAACCCGGGAGAGGTGGCGGTTGCCGGAGTTACGTTAGAGGTGGTGTGGGATCATTTCTGACCCCTGTAAGTTAGTTCTTTATAAAATTATATTTAGCAAGAAATAAGTGCGAAATTAGTTATTTTAATAATAATCAATCATTTATAAGGTCGTATTAACTTAAAGCACTATTATAAACAAACATGCAAATGAGGAATTTAAACAAATAAAAGAGCAAAATTATCATTTACCTTTCATTTTATGTAGTGACTTCATTTACATTTTCCTGAATATTTCAACGACAAAGGTTTCAAAAAATTCAGTAAGTGTCGTTTTCTAACATTGTCTCACATAAAAACAAACAATTTATTGAAAATGCTTCAAAGCCAATCAACATAACTTAGGAAAAGTACGAAATTTAAGATGTTGGTATTGGTTCCACAAATATTTATAAATGAATTATTACATATAAAATTTTGAAAATCTTTCAGAGAAAAGCTAAAGAACGTGGTGAAAGGTATGTGAAATGTAAAGCTTCTGACTCGCAAAATTGGGCAACTGCAACTAAGCAAAGATACGTGGAGTCACAAGAGACCCCGCGCCACCTCTCTCGGGTTAATACATAATCAGAAAGAAACACTGTATTTAGGGACACCCTATACCAATAAAAAGCAAGAATGAATAAGAAATAGATAGATTGACGCAGGATAGAGACACTCGTAAAAGTCGGAGGCACCGCAAGCATCTACACTAGAGTGTTAGAAATTTTGAATTTAAATGCTAAATGAAATTTGTTGTGAACTAAGTAACCAGAATTGATTGTTGAGTTGAGTTGAATTGCCATATTTTATGTGGCGAGACTCAGGCCATGAGGCATGCTCTTCCGTCTGACCACGCAAATTTCGCTACACTCCTTTCCCCGGATAGAGCGGAAAGAAGGTATTACTGAGGCGACGAAACCGGCGATTTGAATTTAGCTCAGAGGCTTCATTTAGGCTTGAGGATCTTTTACATGCAAGTAAATCTACTAACATGGGACAGCCGGCTTTACTTCCCCTCCGAAGGAAGGCGTACGTAGGACTTTTTCGCCCCTAAAAATCCACGGCTTCGATCGGGTTTGAACCCGCGAACTTGGGTATAGTAGTCCGTTACGCTAACCGCTACAGTCGGACAGTTATATTGGTCGAACAGTTATACCTCACTACTAAATAATAAAAGTATTTAAAGTGGTATTAGTAGAGTTTTAGTACGTAAATTAGAAACTTTGGACATGGACCAGAGCTCATGAGATGGCGGTATACGGGTGGATGGCGACGAGGTAAAATAAATAGTATGTAGTGCAACGAAAATTAAGCATGTCATCGACCAAGCATATAGACCAGCGCTGGATAAAGGAAGTGAAAAGACATTTCCTTAATTATAGGAAGAAAAAGTTGCGTGATATAGAACTCTCCTCCAGACAGTGGCTGAATTCGACCTAGCTGTCAAGCTAGAGTCAAAAATCCTGCCACGGTCGGGACTCCAATGTAAGAGCTCCTGGTCAGAGGCACTGCAATGACAGCAGCTGAGCAGATCTGAGCCACCTTTGCGGTGAACGAAGTCGAGCCTTTACGAGTTTTAAATGGATATTTGGATTTCTGGAGCTACTTTACATGAAGTCTCAGCAACACTTTCCAAATTTTCTCAACAATGAATTTTAAAGTAAATATTATTCTTGGATAACGCCGAGAACGCTTTAAAAATATCGAACATCTGATGTTGGTTGAAATCTCAGAATTTTCGAAAATTGCAAAAGTACAAACTCATCGTCATCTTCCTACAACTACAACACTGAAGATTAAGATTTTTTCATATTAAAATCTGTTTTTCAAAGACGTGTAATGAGCAATTTTTTTAAAAAAATTAGAACTTTTCCCATACTTTTACGTAAATATAGACAATTTTTGAACAATTATTTTCTAAAAACGGCTTCAATTTGTTTCTTAATATTTTGCCGCTTATGCAGCAAAGGACGGTAACAAAACTTCTGCCTACTCTCCGTCTGCTTACCTATTTCCGGAAATTCAAAAAAATTAATAAGGCAGAAATACACTATTAATAATGTAAATTATTTCTAAATAAAATATTTTCTAAAAATAGATCTTCGAAAAATATCACTTACGTTTTTTAAACTAGTCGTTTTTGCGTAATTTATATTTGAAATTCAAATGTATTTTAAACATATTTCGAAACGGCTCCGGATTTTTTCTTTATTTTTATCCCACCTATAAGGATGCTTAAAAATGGAGCGTGTCTCACTTTTGTTGAGCTCTATGAATTTTCAAAAATTGCAAAACGTAAAAATATTGCGAGAAAATATGTTCTGTTTTATCACCACACCCACAGACACACACACACACACACACACACACACACAATTTTGTAGTTCACCTACTTATTTCAAGAGAGATGGCAAATGTGGCACCGTGGCAACTGTCAGTTCGTCTCACCCCCGCATTGGCCTCTACTAGTTGCAAAAATTCAAATTTTTTTCAGAGTCTTCCTTCATCTTCAATTATGAAGATACAAATTTCCTCCTTAATGAAATCCATTCCTTAAAGATAGATTTTGAAATAAGGTCATGTACAATATTCCGAAAATTTGAGTACTTTTTGCGTAATTTTGCATGAAATATACGAGCAAGAAAGGATGTGCTGTTTTAGCTCCATTAGTTTTCCCATTTTTAAAACAACTTCGTTTTGAGTTCTTCTTTTGATGTAATGGATGTTTAACGAATTTTCATGTTGAGGTCGAACCACTAATTTTCAATGGGATTCAAGTCTGGTTATTGGGCTGCATTCAACACAGTTGAACAATTGTATAATAGCCACTCCCTCACAATGTGGGTCTTAAGTGTGAGATTGTTATTTTGGTAAAATTTTTGAAGTGGTGCCAATGGTCAGCTTTTCAGCACTTCTGTGCAAATTGTTCTTAATTATTTGAAGGTACACTTCTTTGTTCATTGTATCCGCAATAAAGGTCTTGTGCCCCACTCCTGATGCGGAAATGCACCCTCAGACCTTGGCACTGCCCCCACCATGTTTGACTTTAGCCAGCATAGTTTTCTTTTGAACCTCTGAATTTGGCTTCCGCCAAACCCTAACACTCAAATTCGTATAAGTTAAATTTACTTTCAAGAGGAAATATAACGTCCAGTCACCATTTACTTTTCTTATTTACGTGCTCTTGCGCGAAAACGAATCTTTTCTTTCTATTAATTGTACTCACGAAAGGCTTTTCATGTGGTCCTTTGAAATTGTATCCTTCTTGTCGAATAACATTTCGAATGGTCTGAGTACACTTTTTTTCGAACGTTGTTGCAACTTGTGCAGGAAGTTTCGATGCACTTGCCGTGGGATTTTTCTTTACCTCCCTGACGCTCGTTAATTCAGCAACTGTGGACGACCTTGTTGATGCACAGTCACATTTAAATCCTCATTCTCGACCTCGTAATGAAGTCACCAATCGTAGAATTTATTTCAAGAGGAATATTCAATAGAGATTTTTTTCTCTTTCTGATTTTCCCATCGTGTGTTAAAATACGACCATCTATCATTTTTCAAACGTATTCTTGCCTTTTCACGCTATTTCATTCAAAGCGATGCCCAACCCTCGGAAGCTCTTCAAGTTCGGTTAGAAGACTGAAGTTAGACGGTTTCTCTCCAAATGTATTCCCTTTTCCCCGACGAAAAGTTCTAGCGAAAATTTCCGCGAAAAGTTCCTGCGAAAAAGCTCTAGCTGCCAAATATTAAATTGGAGCAATTTCGCGGTAGTTCAAGTGAATAATTCCACAGTTCCAGTAATTTTGATTTCATAAGTCTGGTATTCCAGATAATATACATGGTCAGACATTCTGTTGCCATTTTTTCACTTTCTACGATTTACGAGTAGGGTATAAATAATTTTAAGAAATCGAATAACAACCGGGGGTGGAATATTCAATTGTAAGCTTGTAGATAATCATTTTCACTTTCCTCCTTAAAACATGTCAGTAAAAAATAGTATTGTACTACATAGTACTAACTGACACATCAATATGGTGTCCTTTCGGTCTCCAGTTGCGCGTTTCCATCACGTTAAGCTACCACTCACTCTAGTAGCGCAATTCTCCTCGCTTCGCTCCACCAAAGTGAAAAACTCGCTTTGTGCCTCCCCTCTTACCCTCGAGATACCGCCGCCACTGCCTGCTTAATGCTCCGGCGCTTACGCCCGTCACGCTAATAGCTCTTAACAAAGTTTTGATCAAGAGCAGTGGCACTGCGGTATTTATTAGCGCAATTAACATCATTACGAGTAATTGCGCTCATTACGTCTCATTGCCCTTATCGCGAGGGCCTCCGCGTGATACAAATGGTTTTCGATGCGAATTAACGCGCTCTCGGGGTAAAACGCGAGACATTTTGTTCCGTAATGAATTCCGCCGCTTGTCGAGGAGGAATCTCGAGCGCGTAATGCCGGCAGATGGCGCGATAGGCGGGGGGGGGGCTGTCGTTGGCCTTTGGCTCACGTGCCCCGGCCCCACCGTAGTTACGCGGCCCGGCAACGTCGTCCGCCGCTCGACCTTCCCGCGGAGGCATTGCCGCCTCTTCTCGACAGCCCCGTTTTGACGTGTTTTTTTTTGTTTTGTTATTTAAGGTCGCATGAACTACTAGGTCATTAGCGACCATTGGATGTAACGTTTATGGTATGACGATCAAACGATATGGTGATGACAGGGGGTGAAAGGACGAACACACATAATAATAATAATAATAATAATAATAATAATAATAATAATAATAATAATAATAATAATAATAATAATAATAATAATAAATGTCTTTATTTCTGGCGAGGCTCAGGCCATAAGGCCTGCCCATCCGCCTAACCACTAAAATATTTACATTTACAATAAGTACAATTGACGAGTTCGGGTGGAAACAATGGTAGCTGACATTTCACATAAATGTAGTTTTCTAAATGGACGCAGAAAATGGCTGAAGACTAGAAGATAATCTGTAACAGAAGAAGAAACGGAAACAGAAAGCAGGCAACACATACAACCCAGGCAACACATACAACCATGCTCGAGGCGGGACTCGAACCCGCGACCCCTTGGTCCGAGATCACTACCGCACTACTGACTTAGCGATCTCGGCCACGAGGCCGACCCGTTTTGACTTTGTCTCCTCACGTCCTCCGCTTTGCTCACCGTGGGTCGACTAGCCCTTTATAGTAAGTAGACTCCACATTGATATTTCCTTCCTCTTCCTTGTCCTATCCTCTCTCCTTTCTTGCATACACGGCATTACCACATTACCACACATGTCGGGAGATCAGTCGAGTGCTTGAGCTTGTCCCAGCTGGTAGGAGATGCCTGGTTGGTTGGAAAACCACGGGAGTCGACCCCGGAAAACCCCTGCCGAATCTCGCCTTCCAGCAGGGGAGGATCACGGCCACCTCCCGCGATAAAAACATGAACCTCACTTACGGGACTAATGATCTGAACAGTTGACGCTTCCAGAATCATTAATCAGTCTCTCTCCTCTTTTAGTCAATCTTTCTCGAGCTACAAAGGCCATTCTTCAACCCCACACTGATTTCCCACGTCGTTCACGCCATCCCATTGACCACACCGCTGCATTGGCCCGTATTCAAACACAGTTTCCTCATCGCCATTTTGATTTCTTTTTCGCCGCGCTATTCAATTTTATTTCTTTGTGTGTCTTGTATTTACTTTATAACCTCGTCATTTACTATTTGTATGCACTGCCTCCAGAAACACCACGTCATTTCAAACGGTGGATCACGAATTGTTACAGGAGTCTTCAGACGTGACCGCCGACAAATTCCGACTGAACATCGCCATTGACTCCCAATCGGATGTTGGGAGAAAATCTCTGTGCTCGGCGTGCCCCCTTGCGTTGATGACATAGAGCACAGGCGTTGATATAAAGTAGAAAGTGGCGTATATATCGAGCCTCCGTAAGTGCAAATTTCACTTCGACGAAAGTAGTGAAGAACTAGCCCCAATCCTTCATCGTACTATTTCGATTTCCAACATTCTGCTGTTCTATTCTGTTGAACCGTATGTAATCGCCAGGGCTAGAATTTTTATGTTCATATTCAGGGCTATATTTATTTCTTTATTAGATACGATACGTTTTCAAAGATCATGGTTTACAAATTAGGATTACAAAAATGAAGTGGTTTGAAATCCATCTGAATATCTATATTTGACTATATTTAGCAGGTAGAGAAGGTAAAGTAAAGTAATATATTTTCATATATTTGAGGAAAACTCACATATCTTTACATATTTCAAAATTTTCCTGGCAGTACGTTCCTTATTGTACTCCTACAAAATAATTCTTGTATAATTATTGTTAACTCTTAATGCAATTTAATTTGGGCATTCGGATTTAGAAGAAGATCTGGATTTATCTCCATAGTGTATTGCAAGGTTCAAGAAAGGTTCCGTTACTAGTGCTTGGGCTATTAGCCTGTACAAAGTATTATTAATAGATAAAAGGAGCAATTTCACATTTGAACATTTTAAACTAACTCTGGTAACCTATCCTCTGAAAATGACCAGGTATCAAAAGAGGTTTAAGGAACTTACTTAAAGCAAATTGATAATGTTCAGCATATTTTAGCACATGCTTAAATCTTGTTTGCAGCAAATATTAAAACTAAGTTCCTTGATCATTATATTTACGTGACTTACAAATTTTGTTAATAGATTGTTTTCTCTATTTTGATATTTTTATTTAGTCGTTTGTGCGTATTGTAAATTATTTTGAACTTTTATAGACCAGGAGTACATGTTATTTCAAAAAAAATCGTAGCCCTGGTAATCATAATCATGTACTGAAGAAATACTATATGTTCCAACTTACCAAAAAGATAAAATATGTGTTGCAGCCCATATAATATCATCGAGTACGTTTTGTCGTGGGGTTGCCAACCGTCCTCCACTTGTGAGGACAGACCTCCATTGACGTCAATTGTCCTCTCGTCCTCCATTGTGTTTTAAATGTCCTCCTTTTAGTAAATTTTTAACATTTGTTGTCATTTATTTTATCACATGCCTAACATATACAACGTTGTATCGTTTATTGTTTAATTTATAATTTAGAAAGAAATGTTGAATGCCCTTTTTCTGAACACTGACACACTTCTATTTCTAGCTTTCGTCAATGATCTGCCGGCGCAATTAACCTCAAATGTTCGGCTATTTGCAGACGATTGCATAATATATCGTAGTATTAACTCGAAAAGAGATGAAGAAATACTGCAAAAGAATCTTGATGCGTTACATTACTGGGCGGAAAATAACGGAATGTCCATAAATAGCTCTAAAAGTAAATCCATCACTTTTGGCAGGGGTCATAATTACAGTGAAACACATTACCGTTTAAATAATGACATTATTCCGAGAGTTTCCTCGTGCAAGTACCTAGGAATTCATTTCGATAGTAAATTAAGTTGGAAAAAACACGTAGATTTTGTTGTAGGGAAAGCCTGGAGATCTCTTCACTTTGTAATGCGCATCCTAAAAAAGAGTACGGCAAACGCGAGGGAAATTGCTTATTTATCTCTTGTTCGTCCAATAATGGAATATGGAACAATTTGTTGGGATCCGCACAAGATTATGCAGTGTAAACACCTGGAAAGGATTCAGCATAGGGCAGCTAAATTTACTTTCAGGGACAAGAAAACGGCAGGGTGGGATTCACTCAAAAACAGGCGATCAGTAGCAAGACTCTGCGCCTTGTATAAAGCTTATAATGGTCATCCAGGTTGGAAAGAAATTAATCGGCGGCTATGTATTCCTACATACATCAGTAGAGTGGATCACAGGCACAAAATAAAGGGTCCCCCCCGATAAGATGGTAAAAAGTTCCCCTCAACCAAATTACATATGAGTGGTTACACTATAATTCTAACATAAAAATAATATTTTTGAAAGGTTTCTTAGCCTCCGTCCTACCACCCACACCCCTATACAGCCAAAAACGTGTTGTTTTAATTTCAATTTTTTTCGACAACTGAACACTATTTTATCAGACTGAAAAAATATGATAAATAAGAACACAACTTGGACTATCAGAAAAATATTTTTCAATATTTTCTCAGGTCCAAATTCGAACACAAAAAAATATTTTCGAAAAAAAATATCAAGAAATATTTTTTACTGTGTCTTAGAAGCCTGGAACAGGCTCGAAAAAAATGTCAAAGGTTCCTCTTAAAACACAAATTGTTGTGTATTTTTTTTCAGATTTTTCCGATTACTGGGCTGCAGATAAAAAAATAAAAACCATTTTACCGCCTTTAAAGCACCTGGACTTTCAATATACTTTGAAACTAACTGCAACGGTTCTCTGCATTTATTTTAGTGTTTATTATACATTTGTATACATTGCTGTATCACCCAGTAAAGTTTTGATTTTGGAATATACTTACGAAGTATCATTTTTAAAGCTTTCTAATCCTTTGTATGAGAATATCATACGCTAAGGAAAGATAATAGTGTTTGGCAGTTTATTAAATAATAATTCCGTCATATTTGTGGGATAATTGGGAGACATGTGGAAAAATGAAGGGGAAGAGGTTAGACCCAGATTTAGAAGAACTGTTTTACTTGTCTTAGAACACAGACACTGGCACGAAAATAATCTTAAAACTTCATCTCAGAATGCTTGTGAATTTGTTTCATATTTTTTTAATAGCTGGGTCATAGTTTTTAAAAAAACTAAGGCATTTGTAGTCAACCACTTGGCAGTTCGGCAGTTGCCGCATCCTAAGCACGTGCGACCTTGCTTGAGGAGGAAGGCCACAGAATAGCAGCCAAAAAGTTGACAACTGAGCCTAGAACGCGGCGCCTCCCGGACAGATAAATAGTAACGCATTGGTTGCGGAAGCCTGTGGTCTCACGTCTGTAGATTGTTTCAGACTAGAGAAAAAGTTGTCTTTTCCTTTACCTGGGTATTTGTTCTTGTATGCGTATAAATATGGAGACACTCGTACATTCTGTAGGCGTGCGAAAACTCTGCACTTTGTAAATAATAATCGTACGAAAATTGAAAATTGATTTAATGTAGCACCCAACTGCAAACGCTCATCCCCCGAAAAGTAGTTTACGGCATTATAGACCCGGTACTGTGCGAGAGAATTCATTCCAATATTGCTGAGCGTTGAGATAAAAATTCGCAGAAAATAAAATAGTCCCGTTAATTTTATCGTGAAAGATAATTTCAGTATTTTCCTTCAATTTAATTTTATTGATAATATTTAATTAATATATTTAATTAATATATTTAATTAATATATTTAATTAAATATTATATACAATATTTAATTAATTGATATTGGCTTCTCTTTTCTGTCCATCTGTGCTACGGAAAAGGCGCACCCAAAAGAACTAATATGGAAAATTGTAAAATGGGATGATCATGAAAGTGGTATTTTGAAAAATACATCCCAACAACATAATCGGGGCCTAATATGTTCCCCTTCACTTCCTCACTGTCCCCCATCTATCCTGCACACGAAATGTCCCTTATCATTTCCCCACTTGTCATCTACCCGTCCCCCAAAACATGTGTGTTAGAATTTACTTGTTCTAAAAAAAAGGCGTGTCTCCATGAGACAAGCAAACCTGGTTTAAGAGGCCTAGGAAGCATTGCTTCCGAGTTATTTACCATTATAATGTGTGCTGCAATAATCTTTTTTTGTATGTCATAATCTGCAAACTTCTATTTTTTCTTCTAAAATCTGTTTGATGTAGGATGGGGTGTAATTCTTTATCCACCAGTATCACACTTACAAGGTCTTGTGTCGATTGTTTCTTATAATTTGCCAAAACTATCGTCTTTCCGTAGCATACGATTACTTATGCAAACGATTAGAAAGCTTTAAAAATGATACTTCGTAAGTATATTCCAAAATCAAAACTTTACTGGGTGATACAGCAATGTATACAAATGTATAATAAACACTAAAATAAATGCAGAGAACCGTTGCAGTCAGTTTCAAAGTATATTGAAAGTCCAGGTGCTCTAAAGGCGGTAAAATGGTTTTTATTTTTTTAACTGCAGCCCAGTAATCGGAAAAATCTGAAAAAATACAAAACAATTTGTGTTTTAAGAGGAACCTTTGACATTTTTTTCAAGTCTGTTCCAGGCTTCTAAGACACAGTAAAAATATTTCTTGATATTTTTTTTCGAAAATATTTTTTTGTGTTCGAATTTGGGCCTGAGAAAATATTGAAAAATATTTTTCTGATAGTCCAAGTTGTGTTCTTATTTATCATATTTTTTTCAGTCTGATAAAATAGTGTTCAGTTGTCGAAAAAAATTGAAATTAAAAAAACACGTTTTTGGCTGTATAGGGGTGTGGGTGGTAGGACGGAGGCTAAGAAACCTTTCAAAAATATTATTTTTATGTTAGAATTATAGTGTAACCACTCATATGTAATTTGATTGAGGGGAACTTTTTACCATCTTATCGGGGGAGACCCTTTAAGACAGCAGAGAACCGATGTCGGGAAATTTTCTTTTACAAATCGAACGATTACGGAATGGAATAGATTGCCTGCAAAAACCTTTGAACCCTTTCCTCAAAGTGTTCAACAGTTTAGGAAATTAATTTAGGGTATTATTAAGTAAATCAGGGAGAATAGTGGGTTATATAGCGATGCATAAGTGTTCTATTGTGAAGTGAGGTGTAGTGCAGTGTATAGCAGAGAAATAAAGAAGGAAATGTTTTCAGGTCTTAGTGAAGTGAAGTGCAGCGAAGTGCAGTGTGATACTAATGCAGTGTGTGTGTGTGTGTTTTCTCTCTTAATGTAATTTAATGTTTTATGAATCAGTCAGTTCTTATATTATTATCATTATTTTACCATTATTATTACTACAATTAGTATATAATTTGCTTATTCTTCTTCTTATTATTATTATTATTATTATTGTTGTTGTTGTTATTATTATTATTATTATTATTATTATTATTATTGTTGTTGTTGTTATTATTATTATTACTATTAGTGGTTTTAGAGTTCTATATTACAGAAAGGCTGTGTATATTTATGTTTTTATAATTAGCTGCCACCGGGTTATGTCCAATTGCAGTTTAAATAAATCTAATCTAAAATCTAATTATTATTATTATTACTTATGCATGATAATGTCTCTGTAAAGCGACTAAAATAATAAGAGATGCTCAGACCATCTTTATCTGCATTTTTTGAATGAATCTTTTCACTTGAATCGTATCGTATGAATGGTAAATGGAGAGAAGAAAGAAATATAGGTGATGTTAGTCTAAATTAAATATTTATAAAAATAAATGTGTTGATGTGTCCTCCCTTTTACATCAACATGACAACCCTATTATGTTGCATCTATTGCAGGGAAGCATTCTACTGAGATGGGTGCTGCAATCTTTGCCGCGATTTAAGTTTTATTATCACAACAGCCTTGACGACAGTGGTATCAGGTGTCGGACTGTCTCCGCGGCGACTGGTAGACCAACTTCATTGTGAAAAATGCATCGCAACATTAATCTCCCTCTGCTCGCAGCAAATGGCGTGCCATCGCTTATACTTATGTATTGTGGCTCCTAGGGGAGTAAACCATCAAGACCGAAATTTTCGCGCAGATTTTTCTTTCGTACCTGATTTGCAGTTAATGCAAGAAAATTGTGATATGATTATGACTCACGAGAATCTTTATCAATGACGCAAACATCCATGTTACAAGTACCTAACAAAAATCATTAAATAGCGAAACACTTTGTGTAGAGCGCAAACACACTCAAAAACCGTCTCTTGTGCTGCCTCTGCCCCACTGTCTCAGTTTGTGACGGAACGCGGCTTTAATATGAAGGGAAACTAAGTTTAAGTTGATGTTAAGGTATTCTGCAAACCAAACTAATCTTAATTACTTAAAAATGATGCAGAGTTGAAAGAACATTATCCAACATTGACCTTCAGGCTCGTCGGAAATCATTCACTCAAGTTTGTGACATGTCTCATTAGCTTAAATTCTTATCTAGTGTTTATCTCCGGGAATGTGCGGGGATAACAGATAGTCAAGACAGAAAGCATTCTTACGATAAAAAATAGTGCATTTTATCACTTAACAAGAAAGTCAATTTGAGATTTTACATTTTGTGATTCTTCGCAGAGAATACTAAAGACGATACCTTCTAAGAGAGTACTTGAACTCTTAACCTTCCGGCGGGCGCGTGGCAGCGCTTCGTGCTGCCTTTGTGCTTTTATTGTTCTAAAATGGAGTACGGCTATTTGACATGTCAGAGGGCTTCAGTATTCTCACTTCGCAACATTCTAAACGAAACTCGGAAATATCTCTTACGTTGCCTACTCCCTACCAGTCGTAAAGATTTGAAAATAAAAAATCCTGACTGCAGCACTCCGTGCTCTACCGCGCCCACTGGTGTAAGTATTTTTAGTATTCCAAACAAACATTTTACTTATTCAGATTGTTCGTTTATAAGTATCACTGTAAGCAAAACCAAAGATGTTGAAAGTTGTTTTTTGTTGACTTTTTCCTATTACTTGTAGTCTTTGCCAAAGAGCGGATACAGACGAATAAATCAGGCATCTTCTTGAGTTACTGGATAAGGCTTAATGAAAACTAATTGATGATTTTATAAAATTTAAGGACAGTAACTGTTTCATTTAATTCGTTTGTCTATTTAATAACAATTTTCTAGAAATTTTCTTTCTTTGATATATTTTATTTTATAAGGTTTTCTGCAACAATGTGTTATTTTTTATTCTAAATTTAAAACTAGCCACATTTCTGTGTTTTATAAAATGTATTAACATTAAAAACGTAATGAATAGTTGTGAGATTTTATTCTTCCTCTTTCAACTAAATAATGGAAGTTTTGAGGGTGCAAAAAACTGTTTTTTCGAGGCAGAATACAGTGCTTCTAAGCTCCCGCTTTCGTGAGTAAAATAGGCGCGCCCACCGGAAGGTTAAAAGAGCATGTCTGGAAACGCTCGGAATGCGACACCTCGTCTCTCTTCCGGTGATTCCATCAGCCTCCTCCCCGCCCCCCGTGGGAATTTCCAGAACGAAACAAAAGCCCCGGGATGCTAATCTCTGCCGCACGGACTCGAGTAGCGCCGCAGCGCCCGCCAGATACCCAGCTGTCTGTCGTGGTTCGCCGTGCGGTCTCGTTTTCGCGCATTGTAAACGCGTTCTGCTTGTAAATCACATTTGCGTCCGTGCATATGTTAAGGCGCTAGTTCTCAAGTCACCACACACCAGGGCGCAGCGCCCTAGTCGGCCGGCTCGCGTGCTGCCGAGCCGGGAGGATCGCGCGCCGATGTGTGAATAATAAGCCAGTCTGGAAATGACCTCGGAACGAGAGGCGTCATTTAGAGTTTATAGAAAGATCGACGTGAGCTAAATGACGAACAAGGTTTATTTTTTGGGGAGCAGGTTTATGAGCTTCATGAAGAATCTCCGAGTAGTAAGGCTAACATTGGTCACTGATTCTTAGTTTAATAATTTGAGGAGCATTTGGGGATATGGAAATTTGGTGTAGATAATAGTATACCTTACTTGACCGCCTAACACAATTAAATATTTATAACCTGTATTTTTAGATTATTTTTTATTTTTTAAGATTATTTAATATCACTCAAGATAAAACTATAACTTTTCTAAAAATTTGTATTTCATTTTGGATAATCCTCTCTTAATAAATTGAAGTTTCTTACAAGAACAAAACTAGTCCAAATACGATATTTTTTAGGAGGCACCAAACATATCATAGCATGGAACACTTAGTAAAAAAATTATGATTTTCCCCGCCTTATATCTTTGCATATGTTTGGCACTTGCCGAAAGGAAATGTCCCAGCAGATAGTGCCTGTTGTAGGGAATAACTTGGTGAAATATCTGAAAATATGGAATTTTGATCTTGTTTGGTTCTTGTAAAAAAACCATTTTTCTATAGATGTCAAATACTTTACAGACTTTGTTACACAAATCTTAAAAAAAAACCTACGTTCTATACCTTGAAGTCAACTTTAGTTGTTTGTTATCCTCATCTTTCAACTACATTTCTTTCCTTGTAGAATAAGATTTAAAATAACTAAAATTTATAATACAAAATACATTAACTGCAACAATAACCATGTACACAGAGTTTAAAATATCAATATTTAATTTATGAAACATTGCCAATTGTACATATAAACCACAAATTATATCAAAATATAAACAAATAAAAGGGAGCTTCAGTTAATTAAGTTTTAGTCAACACTTGTTAGAAATATGTGGGAAATATAACTAATATTTACACCATTCATTTAAGCAGTAAATAAAACTTTAAAACAGTTGTGGATATGACTAATTTTCATGCCAACAAAATCCTTTTGAGCTCAATATTAATTTTAATTGGCTATCCACCACACTACGAATGAGTCAAAGGGAAAAGCCCCAACCCAGAAACATTTGTTTACATGGAAACTTCTCTTCCAGTGAGCAGAGATTAATGGAGAAGGCGATTGCTGCGGGGAGAGAAAGATCGTCTCCGTCGCCCCCTCTCCGAGCACGCCACTCGTAAGGAGCGTATTATGACAGTGACATGACAACTAGCGGCAATTAGCTCTTCCCATTTCCGCGTGAGGAGGCGGGCGCCACCGCAGCCGGCGATCCCCCGCCTGCCCGACAGGTTCCCTAATAAACATCATTTCCCGGAGCTCTTTGTGGCCCTCCACGCCACTTCCTCTCCGCGCCCTTGGCTGGACGCGCCACGCCACGCCACGCCACGCCACGCCACGCCACGCCACGCCGCCGTGGCCCTGTCCGGCCGCGCCGAGTGTTTGTGTTGTCTAATGACCCGCCCGCCACACTCCTACAAAGGTAGTGGTGATGGCGGTGGAGGTGGAGGTGGAGGTGGAAGTGGTTGTGGTCGTGGCGGTGGCGGTCGTGGCGGTGGCGGTTGTGGTGGTGGTGGTTATGGTAATGGCGGAGGCGGGGGCGGTGGCGGCAGCGACGGCGGCGGCGGCGGCGGCGGCGGTAATGGTGGTGGTGGTGGTCGTCGTGTGGTTGAAGGAGAAGGATGCAACTACCCGGGGAGCCAAAAATGAATGAAAAAAGGGGACCAATCTCCTCTCAAAGCCTAGAGGGCGGCTGCTCGGATCGGTAGTTATCACTGGTTTCTGCGATCAACAGCAGACGAATGCCGGAGCAGTTCCGTAATACGGGTCCGCGCGCGATCTTTCCTTGCCACTCTTTGTCCTATTCCCCTCCCCCTTACATGGACTGCACTATCACACGTGTCAGGAGATAAGTCGAGAGCTTAGAGCTTGTCCCGTTTGCAGCAGTGTCCTGCTGGTGGGACATTGCTGGTTGGGGAAATTCCCGCAAGCCAATGTATAGATCGGCGCCGAATATCGCCATACAGCGGAGAAGATCACCGCCACCTCCCACTATAAAACATGCACTACACTTACGGAACTTATGACCTTAGCAGTTGACACACCCGGAAACACTAATCAATCAATCAATCAATCCTCTCAACGCTGTGTATCTGTTGGAACATCCCTTTCTTATGTCTGTCGGGGCACGAGAATCTTTTTTTAATTCGAATAATGAAAAATGACATTTTTATCTATTAGAATTTTCATCAAGTTGGTTCACATCACAGCCTGCATGTAGAGTTCTAAATATTATTTTTTCCATACAACATCTATATGCTATGCTCACCTATGCTTGCCCAATATGGGCTGCAGCTGCCAAATCTAACGTACAGAGAGTTCGGACCGTTTTAAATTCTCAGAATTATCACCAAAGCACTATGATTTTTACCAAACAAACTTGAATAATGCATTATTATGAATAGTATACGCGCATTCCGTCGTTGCTCTAACAAAATAACTGGCTATTAACGAAAATAAATCACATATTACGCCCTTGCGACGCTGGACGACATATGAAAGCATGTTTGTTTGTTTGCTTTTCTTTCCCCTCTCCTCGGAAGGAACCTACTTCCCCTTGCGCGACAGCCTGACGCATCCTGCGCTGAGCCGTCCGTCCCGCGGCAGCCGAGCCCTTCCGGCTCGGAGCCGCGAGGCGGCGGCGGCGGCGGCGAGCGGAGCGCGCGGGGCGGCGGGGCGGGCAATTAAACAGAGCTCGTTCCCCGCGTCAGCCCGCGTATGAATAACGAGCCGAGCGGGCGGCGCGGGCGATGCGGCCGCAGATTAGGGCGCGCGGAGAGGGGGCGGGGCCTGGATTAATTAATTCCGAATTGTTCCGAGCCGAGCGCTGCCCGCCGCCGCCGCCTCCGTCGGGAGAATGGCGGCCGCCGCCGCGGGCTCTCTGCGATGGGAGGAACGGGGACGGACAGTCGCGGGTTCGAGATAGAAAAAGAAGGGTAATTTTGGGAAATTAATTTAGAAATAATTTTGAGAATTACAGCAATAGGTGCAGTTATGTACAATATATTAATTAAACTAGGAAAACCTATTTTTGTGGGAACCGAAATCAACTCTTTGACTCTAAACTCGAAAACTGCAAATGTGCAATTTCACTTTCAAATAACGTTCCGAAAATGAATTTTCAATAATCGAAAATACGAACTACAATGAAATGTGCAATTATATTGCAAATTTTGGCATATATGTACTAGTTTTTGCAAACTAATAAAAATAATAAACACAAAAATTAATTTTAATGATTGAAAAATGACAGCATAACTGTTGTCTTCTTTAACTAAGTAAAAAGTCGGAAGTTTTCGAATTTTGTATTCCTAGGCAATAAGACAACAATATTTTCTCAACAAAAAAAAAGATTCGGTAACTACACCAAAACAAAATACCGATAGACTAATGTGTATTTCGATTGTCATCACTGTAAATGTTAAAAATTATCTAGAATTAATTTTTATCAGTTATTAAACAAATTTACGGAAATAAAATGTTTACTGAAATAAGATGGAAGGTCCCTTTCAAAATTTTCAAGAGGGCAACAATCAAGGATAACATATCTTTCTAGATAGCTCTCACCAAATGTAACATCAGTGAACCAAGTCAGTTCAATACAATTTTATGTAATGTCATTAGCACATCATTCAGTATTTCTTGAACTCCAAATAATTCAGTATGAGCAACCTATATATGTATCCCACCTTTTAATTAAGTATACTGATTATTAATATTGCTAATTCAGGAATAGGGGCAACATAGTGATAACCCTATTACTTCAAATGTTTGTAAGTCGAAGGAAAAACAAGGTTTGTACAAAACCAAAACATCTCCGATTTTGTATTTTCTTTTTGCTGCTTTCCTACACATATTCCCATTCTATGAGCACCTTTGCATAGTGTTGGTACAATCATTTTTTCAGGTGAAATGTGAAGAAATTTATTTTGAATGTTGACATAAAACTAAAGATATATAACTCATTAAATGATGTGAATGAAAATAACTTCCGTCAATATTCCTCACACACGAAGAATCTTCTTCTTTCAAAAGTTAGAGAAGTTTATGGAATTGTAATTAACTCTCATCACTCAACAAACGCATTTACAAGACACTGCTGTATACTAGAACATGTTAAACGTGGGGATAAATACAGGTTCTCTGAAATTCTCGCGCGGACTATGTCGGGGGCAGCCAGCGCAGAGAAGTAGTGTTCTGTTCGTCGGAGCAATTCGGGCAGGCACGCGAACACGGGGGAGCCCCTGCCTCGGAATAATAGTAATTTTTATATCCATACAGCGCGCGGAGAAACAACCCAATTAATTAGGAGGTAAACACCTTGAAATTTAACTCGTTCAGTCTGCATTGCTTGTAACTTCAATATCATAACTTACCTTCTTTTTATTGGACCCTTACATTGTATACGGTCAAGTCTTGTTACATTTTTATATTTCTAACAAAGTAGATTTAAGAAACTTTGATGATGTAAACAACTTCGTTGGCGATACCTAACTATGTGTTCTTTGGGGAAGTCGTAACGCATCTCCAGCGCAATATTTAATTATTTATTTAATTCATAATCTGTCATAATCACCGTTTTTCAACATGTAATCAATAATCTTATCTCTCTTTAAAACTGTTAAAAAATGTCACTCAATTCATTTTATTTATTTGTGCTTGAATCTGGGCAGTAAAAGGTAAAACAGAAAGTTTGTTGGTTTTTTATGACATTAATGACGTTTGATTTTTTTATGACATTAATTTTTTGAAATAACATTTTATGAGTGACGCATTAAAATAATTGTTTCTCATTTCACCAACAAATCACATGAATGACGTGTAATATTAAATATTCTACTCTTACTTTTTAGTCATTTTACCTTCTAATTTAACTTTCTTCTGGAACGTGTTTTTGGAGAGCGCATGTCAGTTGGCGCTTCAGAGTGAATTTTATCCTCACATTTCTTTTTCCTGAAGCGTTGATCTTTTCCCCAGCGTTTATTGTTTTTTAATATGCCTGCTTCTTACACAAAATATAAAATTTCGGAAGAGAAAAAGATATCAGTTCAGGATTCAATCACTTAATAGGCGTGAGAAGGAAAGGAGTATAATCGTGTCTTACACAATGAGTTTAGGATCATTTTTTTATTACTTCATATTTTTAAACTTCAAAATGTATAAAACTTCTAAAGAGTAATTTCTGTCTATCAAATGATGTTACATCTCATAACCTATTAAATTTGTTATTATACTTTCAAGATAAAGTAAAATATTAAAATTAATAATTTGAATGATTAATTTATACCGTATAGTGTTCATAAAACCTGTCACATTCTATAGTCTCACTTTGTCGTGCAATCAGTTTCATCACATTTAATTGTAATGAACACTAATACTGTAAGTAAAATGTAAATGTAAAGAAATAGTCTACTGATAAAAAATGCACAATATTAAATTATGCAACTCAGAAATGATCTTTCTCACGTTTCTATTTTCCACATCTACATACGATAAATATGCAGATTATTTACCTCACAAGACCTGTGTATTTCAAAACGTAAGACACACCTGCAATCTGATACATTGCTTTACGCTATGTTCTGAGATAATTAAATGTTTTCGTAACTAAAATCACAGAATCTACAACTCACAGGACGACATACCGTCAGAATACATCCATCTTTTATCTCGTCCATCTCTTAAATGATTAAGGAAGTTCATTAAAAAGGTAGACGTTTTCCTCACACAAAAGTGACATTCGCTTCACCTTGAGTATCTTTTCATTAGCTTCTCTCATTTCGTGTCAACACCCAGCCCGAAAAACACGCGTTCGGACCGCGGTGGCGGAACCAGACCGCGTGTCTGGACGCGCGTTGTAAATCTCATCTCGCCCGTTTCCGCCGAACGACGCAACGCGTAGACGCATTCCGCATATTCATGAACGCGCTCGGAGCGAAGGGAAGAGAGCGGCCGGCGTCTGTCATCCGCCGCGGACGCTAATTGGCCTGAGGAACGCCAGAGCGCAGACGCGTCGCATTAAAGACGGAGAGGTGTGAACTTGACTCGGGTTCTAATACAGGCTGTCCGGGGAGGAAACGTCGAAACTTCGAAAATAAGCTCTTGAGACAATTCTAAGCATATTTTGTCAAATAAACTACGTGGATATTCCGAATGGTTGAGTCGCAATAAACACTCAAACGTTAGTTTCAAAAAAATTATTTCTAGGCAAAAATGTGCATTATAGAAGCATAGAAACACTCCAGAAACATATAAGTTGTTTATTATTTACAAATGAAATGAATATATTTGTTCAGAAAGAAACATTAAGCGAGAAATAAAAGAGCACCCAATTTACACAATTCGACTGTTTTTTTTTATTTCTCGCTTAATTTTTCTGTCTGAGCAAATATATTCATTTCTTATGTAAATAATAAACAATTTACATGTTTCTGGAGTATTTATACGCTTCCATAATGCAAATTTTTTCCCAGAAATAATTTTTTCAAACCAAATTTTGAGTGCTCATTGCGGCCCAACCATTCGGAATATCCACGGAGTTTATTACACAAAATATTCTTACAATTGTCTTAAGAGCTTATTTTCGAAGTTTCGACTTTTCCTCCCCGGACACTCTGTATATGTGAGTGTGTATGTGGGTATGTATGTATGTGTATAGGGAGGGAGGCGAATTCGTCATATACTTCCAGGGGAAGCGAATGGAAGAATTCACGAATTGACGAGGAAAACATAGACCGGTGTAGTCAAGGTCGATGCCACGAGCGGGAGTCCGTGGCACGAGTGCCACGACAAAATCGTCCCTCCACGCAGTTCCTAACCCCGCCGCAAGAAACTAACGCCATCACTATTGTAAAACGGCGGGGTTACTAATAGTTTCCTCTCCCGACGCTAATGGCGCAGAGAAGCTCGTGGCATGGCACGGTGCCACGAGGCGTACCACTATCACCAGTAGGAGACCTTGACACCACTGACATAGACTATACTCCAATTTAAACAGCGTGACACTTCATGATCATTGGCTGGAAGGAGAGCGGATCATTGTCATCTAATCGTGAACTCTGTTACCAAAAAATTCAGTCGTAATGAAGCTCCCGATTGGAAGACAATGTCCCCGTCACCGTCTATCTCGTGACTTTGAAGTACAGCTATGTTTAAATCGGAGTGTAACTACGCTTAACAGTCGCATACCAATTCCATTCCGGTATCACACCACTTGAGGTGAGGAGGTCAACAGTTGACCCGAGAAGAAATTGCCATTGAATTGAAGGAAGATTGTATGTTAAATTGTGAATACAATGAAAATATTTAGCAATATTTACCAATATATTACAATCGTTTTCTGTTTATTTGTGTTAAAATAATTTTATTTTTTGAGCTACGGCAAAGGCCATATATATTCGTATATTTTGAATATTTTCTCTACTAGCAATCTTTTCCGCAGGAGCACAGATGGCTACATCCTTGTTTTTGAAGAACCTGTTGAATGTTTTATGCTTCTTCGATTTTACAATTGTTCTCTACAGTAAAATCAATCTTGTGCGCATGTGCAGATGCTCATAATAGCTACGAAACTCGAACTGCGCATGCGCAGAAGATCGATATTTGCTTCATTGCTACACTGTGCTTGAACTCGAAGAAGATTTCAATATGGTTATAGGAACGCGCCGAAAAAGTTTGAATTTTTGCCATTTTTGAAAAATTAGATTTAAACGAAAATGAGAATTGCCACTACTCTCTTAAACGTCTTTCACACTATCCAACAACAAAATTTAATCAAACTAGTTGTTCAACAACACATACCTCCTCGCAATATTACAATGTTATCGTTATGCAGGACGGGACTCCCATACATGTTTCATTAATTTCAAACAGAAATTACGCTTTCTACTCCGTAGCGAGAAAGTAAGAAACATCGTCTTTCGATGTTTGAAAAATCCGTGTTTCTGAAAACATCCACATCTTCACATCCCTACACTGTCAGAAATTTCTGCATTATTTTAATGAAATGTACTTTAAAGTAATTATCATGGACGCATATTAAATGTAATGTGCTCATGTACATTACGATGCAAGAATCAAAGTTTTATGGTCATATATGGAAGGAATGATTGAATAATCTTGATGGACTGGTGAGTTTAAATACTCGAGATAAATGATGAGAGACAGGGGAAATGGAAGAACCTCTAATAGACACTGAATAAATAGACACTGATTTTAACATGTGCATTAAATTTAATGTACAAATATATTGAGCTATTTTAAATGTACAGGGTTACGTTACGTTTTATGTACAATTCATTAATCTATATTAAATTTAATGATATTTATGACAGTATAGTGTCAATGGGACGCTGTATCATATTTGGAATGAATGAATGAATGAATGAATGAATGATATTGATGAACTGGAAATTATACGATGTAAATGATGAGAGACAGAAAAAGGGAGTACCTCTACATTATATCTAGTGTATAAATGCATTAAATTTAATGCATAAATATAGTAAACTTTTTAATGTACAATGTTACATTAAGTTTTGTGTACAATACATTAACCTACATTAAATTGAATGCCAGTGTAGCGTGAACGTGTCGTGGGTGCGAGGCGCGGCGGGGCGTGGCGGTGGCGTGCGTGGACGAAGCGACCTCGGCGAGTGCTTTCGTGCTGTGCGGGAGGCAGCACTGCCGAGGACGCTCATTGCGCCCGCTTCTTCCCTGCAACTTCTGCCCGCTTCTACCCTGCGTTGGGGGAGTGTGCTGGAAAATGTTGCCAATAAAAGGTTGGTGAACCATTATTTATTTGCGAGTTTTTGAAAACTTTGTTGTTTTCTTACCTTATCAGACATACTTAAGCATCGAGATGTATGACAAGCCATGGACTGGCTTAGGTGGGTCAGGGCATCAACTGATGTCACTGCACAGACTTCTGCCCGGGAGGTCCTAGGGTTCGAGGCCCGACGGTGGCAGGATTTTCAGCACTATCTGCATAGCTAGGTCCAATTCAGTCGCTGTCTGGTTGAGAATTCTAGCGGCCGGCTGCTGTGATCGGTAGTTTTCCGTGGTTTTTCCGATCAACACCATGCGCCGGAGAAGTACCCTAACGAACGGGCCGCGGACCTTGCTTTCTGTTCATTGTTATATCATCACCCTCTTACACACGCACTCGCACTACACTACTACACACATGTTGGAAGAACAATCGAGTGCCTAGAGCTTGCCCCGGCTGGAGCGGCGCCCCGCTATTGGGAGATACCTGGTTAGGAAGAAGCATCGCATGCCGAAGGGTAGAGAGGCGCCGGATCTCGCCATCCAGCGGGTGTGGATCGACCCACGTCTCGCGACAAAATCACGCACTACACTTTCGGGACTAATGACCATTCCAGTACGGCGCTTCGAAATCACTAATCAATTAATCAATCATGTGCAATAGAATTTTAAATTTCTTTGCATATATTCAGGCAGTGGTGAATGTAGAGTGGTGTTTTGGGGACCATGTGTTCCCAAAATCTTATTGAAAAATATAATATTTATGTCGCAAGAAGAAAAGCACAAAAAATGTGTACATTAAAGCCAGCTGTATAAACCAAGAGCTATTCGTGGAACAGCGTGAGCCTTACAATATGTTCTGGCAGTATGGAAAGTTATATTTTGTTATTATTATTTCTAGGCCCTATATATTATATCCTCAATCTTATCAACTTATCATTTTTTTACCATCCTTAGCATGTTTGACAAAGAAAAGATGTTACAAGGAAAATAAACCAATTAAAAAAAGTATAAAATGAGATAAAGTGTGAGTGTAATAGTATAGGGTACAACAAATCATTATTTACATATATTCAAAACGCACTAAGTTTTACTTATAGTTTTTAGCAATTAAACTTTTATCAATATCTAAGACTATTTTACGGATTTTTTAAGGATTATTATATGTAATTCTACTGCCAAGAAGCATTCAGGCAAAATACGTGTTACCTGTACACTTATAAATCGATTTTAAAGTAGATTATATACATATATAATGAATTAAGTTTATAGCTGAAATAATAGAAAATAAAAGAAGTAATAACAGAATGCTAAATAGTTTTTGTGTGTACAATATTCACGACTGATTGGCAACACTTCGAATGGCTCAATTAGAGATATTTCAGATAAGCGAATTTTAAAAAGTAAAGTAATTTATGTTTCGCATTTCTTTAACCTCGAAATGATGAAACATCTGATAAAGAATATGTCTGAATATGGCAGTGATTTCAACCGTCTGAAAGAGCAGTCTTTCTAGCACGCAAGAGAGGATCCTCGAGTTCTGCAGCACAAATACAGGCGTACTTGAACGGTATCGTTCGCTTAGGGTTTTTGGATAGGAACAATCAAAAGAATTGCTAAAGGCATACAGATCTCTTGCTCAAAAATGCCAAAAACATAGAGACATCCAATTTATCAGCACAAAAATAATGTCATTTTAAATTTTGTCTTGTATGTATGTAATTTTATCTTGTATATCTGGTATGTATGTCTTGTATGTACCGTAGAACTGTGTGGAATGTACAAGTCTGTCAATATTCAACTCTAAAGCTGACAAAGTGTCAGAACTATGAGTTGCTGTGGCGGATGATGTAAACGATCCTTAGGATGCATTTAAAATTCAAGATATTAAAATATAAGATACAAAGGTTGAAAAAGTTTCTCAGGCAGTTCCAAAAATTCGGCAGCTCATTTTAAATGTTAAAATAAAATTGTTGAAAATGGTTAATTTGTTCATTAATCTTGTACTGATGTCAGAAAGAGTTAAAAAGGTTTTCGTTATATTACGATGAAGTCTAACACCTATATTGATAAATAAAACTAAGCATACATTTTCAACTGAAACCCTGATTATTGATAATAATTCCCACTTTGAAATTATTTTCTCTTAGTCCATGATTTTGAACTCAATTCCTTGGCTTGAATTACCTTCATCAGCCATGAAACGGAATGAATAGAAAAAGGCAGCAAGTAATTCCTTCAGAAAAAGTAGCCATATAGTAACAGCAAAGAAGCAATTTGAGGACAAATGATCCCGTCTTCAATCACCCGCAATGAAAGCGGGCCCCACCCTGAACAGAACAGCCTCGAGTGCACTTGACGAAGTCTGTCGCAGCACCATCTCTCACACTGGGGGTAATTCTTAATTCGCTTGCTGCTAACAACCCAACTCGTTATCCGGGCTGCGATCAAACGTAATGGAATTTCGAGTGTTCCATCTCGACTCGAGATTGCACCAACAGCCGCTGCGGAGCGCTGCGCGCCGCGCCCCGCGGCAGTCAGTTTTTTTCTAATTAAAGAAATTAGCACGCACGTCCATTGGACTCGTCCGGCGGAGCACGAAAGCAGCGCCTGAGTTACGGAGGCCGGCGCACGCGTTTCGGGAACCCATCCCACCCCACCTCCCTCCACTCCGTCTCTCCCACCGCCCCCACATCTGCAGAACCCACTTAGAGTTTTTTTGCCTGCTCTTCTAGTTCTCCCTCCTCCTTCTACAGTTCCACCTACATTTCTTCCAGTGCAGCATTCGCAGGTCTAGTACTGCATTCACTCCTCCAGAATTGCTTCCACTCCTTCAGAACTGCCTCCACTCCTCCAGAACTGCTTTTACCTCCCCAGAATTGCCTCCACTCCTGTAGGATTGCCTCAATTCATTCAGAATTTCTTCCACTCCTCCAGAATTGTCACTACTCCTCCATAATTGTCTCAATTCCTTCATAATTGCCTCAACACCTCCAGAATGTCTTCCACTCCTCCAGAATAACTTCCACTCCTTCAGAATGTCTTCCTCTCCTCCGGAATGGCTTCCACTCCTCCAGAACGGCTTCCACTCCTCCAAAACGGCTTTCACTCCTCCAGAACGAGTTCCAGTCCTCCAGAATGGCTTCCACTCCTCCAGAATGGCTTCCACTCCTTCAGAATGGCTTCCACTCCTCCAGAACGACTTCCACTCCTCCAAAACGGCTTCCACTCCTCCAAAACGGCTTCCACTCCTCCAGAACGGCTTTCACTCCTCCGGAATAGCTTCGACTCTTCCAGAATGGCTTCCTCTCCGCAGAATGGCTTCCACTCCTTCAGAATGGCTTCCATCCCTCCAGAATAGCTTCTGTCTCTCCGGAATGATTTCCACTTCTCAAGAATGGATTCCACTTCCCCAGAATGAACTCAACTCCTCCTACTGTATCCATTTCCCAAGTACTGTTATCGCTCGTCCAATATTCTCTTCCAATTGTGTTTCCACTTCCTCCTGTTCTGATGTACAGTGGTATTCTGGTGTATATCCAATTATTTATCCTCCATTCCACCTCTTCCAGCTCTGCAGACTCCACTTCCAGTTTGACCAATATTTACTTCGGTTTTACCTCCACATTCCTCAGTCTTGCCTTCATGCCTTCAAACTTTGCCTCCGCTACTTCCTCTCCCTCCCTTTCCCGCGTGGTCCCTCCCTTTTTTATTTATTTAACGTCAAAAACAGTTCAAAACTGTGACATACTATGGGGAGAAGTGCAATCTATGCCCGTTTTCTTCTGTTCTGGAATTCCTACCCTAAGTCATCATTCACAATGCAAACTTAAAATTAGCTTAATGCTGTAAACTTAGCCGTAAAATGTACAAGTAAAAACAAACATTCACATCACAAACGCAAGCTGGAACGTAAGTTTCACCCGAACCAATCCAGCGTACTGATACTTGATAGATTCGTTTCAATGATGGTGAAATGATCTTTCCACCATGGGGTCTAGCTTTTTCTTTGACATTCCTATCGATTTGTCTTTATACAGGGTGAGTCATGAGAAAAGGTACATGCTCTGAGGGGTGATACTACTGGTGATTCTGAACAAAAAACTTCTAATAAACATATGCCCTTTTCTTAACCTATTCAGGGTAAACTGGTCCAGATGTTTTAGATAACCATCTTAATGGAGCACGATGTCTTGATTTTCTTCAAAATGCGTTACCAGAATACGTGGAGGATATCCCTTTGTCAACACGAGCTCGTATGTACATTCAGCATGACGGAGCTCCTGCACATTTCGTACGGCAAGAGACACAGTATCTCAACAAAACGTACCCTGGTCGTTTGATCGGTCGTCGTGGAGTCATTGCGTGGCCACCGAGGTCACCCGATCTTACCCCATTGGATCACCGTGTGTGGAGTTGGCTTAAGAGCGAATTCTACAAGCGCAGGGTGGGCACAAGAAAGGAACTGCTCGCTCGTATTTTACATGCTTGTGCTCAAGTAAAGAAATGCAGAAATGAGCTCAGATCAACACAACACTTCTACAAGAGTGGCAAAGTGCATAGTTGACGGTCGACTCTTTGAACATCTTTTGTGAGGAAACTTACATCAACTTAAACGAACCATAACATTACAGTACCTTCATTTACTGTCACTGCACTTTTCCCGTTCCTAGTTGTCTTTATTAGTTTACCCTGAAACGGTGAAAAAAAGGGCACGTGTTTATTAGAAGTTTTTTGTTCAGAATCACCAGTAGTAACATCCCTCAAAGTATGTATCTTTCCTCCTGATTCACTCTGTATATGCGAGAAGTTGTAGTAGTACTCACATTTCCTTCATCTTATAAACAAGGATTCTCATGTAACAAGTTCGCGAGTAATTTGTCGAACATAATTAGTTTATTCACCATGTCAAGTTGAAGTCACAATAAAAATTGTCCAAATTCTTACATTGAATTCACTACACGCATCAACACTGTTCGCAAACTAGTTCTCAACATTCCAATAACAATGGCATAACCACGAACTACTTGAACACAATCTGAAATCGACCTTCCATGCTGCTCTTTGATTGGTCTTCGGTAGAATTCCGATGTAAACTTAACGTAAAAGTTCGGAGCTTGTGAACACTTAAGTTTACGGACTTACGTCTACAGTTACATCAAGGCATTGTGAATGGTCTCACTTGGTAACCCATTTCTTGGATTTGCGGTTACGTTACGTTTACGTTCAAGTTTGCATTGTTAATGAGGCCTAACTCACATTCAAGTTGAATTATGAATACAGGAAGAGACGAATCTTTTTGGCAAGAATCGAGAAGAAAATACGCTCCCGTGAAATAAAAACCATTTTCAAAGGCAAGTCGACTATTATCTGTTATCGTGCCGTTCCTGAAAGAATCGACTTACTGCCGCAAGATCATGAAGGGAAATTATTTGAATAACTACATTCTCCTCACAGCTCAAGAGTGATGATACCTGTGCAGAAGCAAAGCAAGGGACCACATTAGCTAAATGAAGTTGTAGGCTTCCGCGGCCGGAGTCATGTGGATGATCTTGGCTGTCCGGGTGACGCCGCGGAAGACCACGACAAGATGGTCGAAACGTCGGCAACTCAGCCTTCGGCGCGGCGTCACCCGGACAGCCAAGATCATCCACAGCAGCATATTAGCATTTGCTCAGAGGATGAGGGAAATTGGGTCTCAAAACGTAATCGAGATGAGAAGGACCTAGAAGCTTAGGTACATTACTTGTCACAGGCATTTTTTGTTACAGAGTGCAAATGATAACGAATACAAATATAATTGTTAAAATATTATTTTCCTTTTTCATGCTCAGTATAGTCTCTAATTGTGTAGAAACAGTTAAGCAGCCGAAAAGAGTTTACTTGGCACTTAAACTAGGTGTTAATTTAATGACCGTTTAATGTCATGTGGCATTGTGTTTTAAATAATGTTCATGTACCTGAATTTTTTGTAGTGAGCTGATGCCTGATGAATATATCTACCTGATGATATGTATACCTGATGAATATGTCTACTACATCGGGTGTTACAGTTGTAGCTATCTGTACTGGCTGAAAAAATGTTCCTACCCAACAGTTAGACATTTTTGACAAAAGAAAAACAACTGATTCGTGAGTCGAGACAGGGCAATTGTAAAATCCCTAGTGTAATAAAGAGGGAGTAACAAGAATCATATGGACGGAATTTGGTTATTATTCATTTTCTGTCAACTAAAATCTGGGAGATATAGGATGTGTTAACCCATAAAATTACGTAACTCTAAATGCAAGAATGATTATTTGCATCATATTCACGAGTAGTACTAAGGCTCACTGAATTCGAAAGAATTCTGAACGCGTAGCATAATGAACTTAATTTTGTGTTCAATTCATTGAATTGGACGTACCATTTGAGGTTTGACTGAATTGAGAGACCAAAAAATGTTATCTTAGCCAAGTGCATGTCGTTCATTTTAAATAGAGTATACAACTATTTACTAGCGTAATTAATACTATTTATTCGGTAAACTCTTAGCTTTTACACAATAGCTCGACCACCTCTAGTACTACCTCTTACGCATTCATATGCACTATCTCCACGGCTACCTGGCTGATTACCATCTCCCTGTCATTTGCTTTTATTTTTTTTTATTGTCATTCCTTTGTTTTCATATATTTTTGTTATCATTTTAGCCTTTTTTGTCTCTGTCCCTCTCAGCTCCCAGATACTTTCATCATTTAAGCATTCTCAATTGCATGCAACGTTGTCAAGACCAGCATAGCTTTACGATCACTTCTGTTTTCCTCATTTTTCGCTCTACCGTCACTTGTTCCCCACCAAGTCCCGTACCTTCGCTCAGCCGTGTCCGTTGTGTCTGTCTTCCACGTTTTCCCTTGTCACTTTTCCACATTTTTCCTTGTCTTTACCTCTGTCATTTCCCGCCTTTTCTCCGTGCCCATCTGCTATCACTAAAGTTTCTGCCCGCTTTATCCTTTCCATCATCCTGGACTTTTCTATCCACCTGCTTTAATAGCTCCACTCTCGCTGTTGTCATAAACATATATTCGTCCACTTTTCTCACCGTCATATCTGCCTTCGCCATCGGGTCAATTTCTGCCTCCTTTCCTCTTACCTTCCCCTTCACGCTCCCAGCTCTTCCTGCACCTCATCAACTTCCCAACGTCAGGCCTTTCCGTCCTCTTACAATCACTTCTGTACCCTCCAAGCCGTTTCCGCTACATTCCCTTCCACCTCATTCCTGTTCAGTACGTATTCTTCTGTCATATTCCTTTCCATCACATCCATGCCTCACTCCACATCCACACCACTTCATCTTCCACTCTCACTTCCTCGTCAATCACATCACGGCATATCACTCACCTCATGTCTATTAGGTCACGTTCACGGCGTGCACTTACATTTCCACTTCATGCACCTACATTCCCACTACATGCACTCACTTTTCCACTTCATGTTCTTACATTCCCACTACATGCACTCATTTGTCTACTATGAACGCTTACATTTGTACTACATGCACTTACATTTCCACTGCATGCACTTGCTTTTCCACTACATGCACTTACTTTTCCATTACGTACACTTAGATTTGAACTACGTACACTTAGATTTGAACTACGTACACTTAGATTTGAACTACGTACACTTAGATTTGAACTACGTACACTTACATTTGAACTACGTACACTTAGATTTGAACTACGTACATTTAGATTTGAACTACGTACACTTAGATTTGAACTACGTACACTTAGATTTGAACTACGTACACTTAGATTTGAACTACGTACACTTAGATTTGAACTACGTACACTTAGATTTGAACTACGTACACTTAGATTTGAACTACGTACACTTAGATTTGAACTACGTACACTTAGATTTGAACTACGTACACTTAGATTTGAACTACGTACACTTAGATTTGAACTACGTACACTTAGATTTGAACTACGTACACTTAGATTTGAACTACGTACACTTAGATTTGAACTACGTACACTTGCATGTCCCGTACGGTCACTTGTGGCAAGTGCTGACTACGCTTTTCCCTCGGCGGCTGTCATTACTCCCCCCGTGCGCCGCGCGGATTCCCTAATGAACTTGCGTGCGGCGGCGTTTAGCGCAGAGCGTGCGGGGCCTAACGAACGCTCGCGGGACAAAGGCTAATGAAGAAATTAATGCCGATACTAAGATAGCGTTAATTAATTTAACTGGACGATCTGCGAACGCGCGTTACTGCTCCTTGGCACGCGACGAGACGCGACGCGGCGGCGGCGGGGGCGGCGGCGGGGGCGGCGGGGGCGGCGGCGGGGGCGGCGGCGGGGACGGTGGCGGGGGCGGCGGCGGGGGGCGACGGCAGGGGCGGAAGCAGGGTGGCGACGCGGGAGAGCGGCAGGGAGGGGGGGAACGTGGCGAAGGAAGTCGATAGTCGACGTCGAATCTCAGGAGACTCTAACAGTGTCTTTGCCCGAAAAGGAATTGGAATTAGTCGGATGGTCGTTGTTTCGACAAGGTTGGAATGTCTTCGGTTTCTCCCTGTCGTACTTGATTTAATATATAAAACATTGAGAAATATTTTTTTCAAATAATTTGATAAAATTAATCTCCCAACAATCGTTTCAAGTTATACGCCTAGAAAAAAGTTACATCGCTCCTTGTTTTGTCGTTATTTGGTTTAATATAATTTTTTTATATCAGCCGGCCCTATAAATTTGCATTATTTTATTTAAATTGTAATACAACGTGGTGGGGTATCCAATCAGTTTAAATTGTGGTTGTTAGAATATGAACAGCATACGGTATGCGGTGAGTTGTTTTGCTCGTTGTTCATAAAGGAAGTGACGACGAGAGAAGGGAAACAGAGGAACCGAAAGGGTGGGGAGAGGTGAAGAGGGAAGAAAGGGAAATGAAGCGGCAGAGACGGTGATCATGGGAGGAAAGGTGGAGAGGGGGAAGCGGTGTGAGGTCTTACGCGGACCGGGGCAAAACCACAGGCAAGAGCATCGGAAGGTAGATACATAGATATATTATTTATAGATAGATAGTTTATTTAGCCTTCTCGGCTATTTTTACATAAAATACATATTTGCATACATTGCTTACATATCTAAGACGTATACTCTATTAACTATTTACAAAAAGAATTTTCTACTTTTATGTGTTTTATAATTTTTCTTTTAAATTCTTTAATTTGTTCACAGTTTTTTATTTCTAATGGTAATTTATTGTATAATTCAATTCCTTTGTCAAATAGTCTATTTTTTGCCTGTTTAGTTTTACTAAAATTAATTACTAGATGTTGTGCTTGTGTTGTTTCCCTTGTTGTTTTATCTTTCACTCTTTGGATTTTGTTTACTAAATCTCCTGTTATTTGGTTTTTAATTTATTTAAAAATAAAAATTAGTGTCTTGTACTGAATTCTCTCTTTTATTGACATACCTTTCAGAGTGTCTAGCATGTCTACCACTGGAGTGTATTCATTGCATTGAATTATTACCCTCATGGCTTTATTTTGTTGTATCTGAAGTTTGTTAATTTCACTTTTTTGGGCTCCAACTAGTATCGAGGTGCTGAAATGCGAGCGGGCGAACCATTCGTTTGTCCCCCTTGCACGATACAAAGTCCACCTTCCACCCCGCCTCTCATTTCGGTGTCCTACATGATCACCTCCCCAGTCGTCGCCGGCGCCGTCCACTTCCCCTGGCTTGTTAACATTTCTCTATTTCATTCTCATTCGCATTTTCTTTCGTTATAAGCTTCAAAGATACTCGGTTAATGGAACATAATTGTACTCTTCCTTTTTGGACAGTTTCAGATGTTTTCTAATTACATCTGCACTACCAACGACACTTCAAGTAATCTATATTTACAGCATACTCATAAGTACAGTTTTATTTAATGGGTTATAATATTGAGTAATAAAGCGTCCAAAGCGTTGGTGTATACTGAGAAAATAGGCAGGCAACACTACAACTAAACATTTCCAAATTCATACTGTAATAAACATTTTCCTTCTGTCTATGCGAAGAGATGATTTCCATAGCCTAGCGTTAGAGGCAGCTTGCAATCTGTGTTTATGAATCTCACTCTCATTAGAATAACTTTCTCAGCAGAATCTCTAAGAATATTTTGGAAACTGTACTAAACCCAAGATCGATATGGGTGTTGAGATCCCTAACCAAGTACATACATCACTTACATTACCTACAGTTCGGTGTTTAAAAACTAATTTTTGCACAAAATTACATAATGTAAACAATAAACGTTGAGACAAGTTTGCAACTCTTAATAGTTAAAGTTAGCGTTAAATGTATACACAAGGAAGTTGAAAAACAACAAAAAACAAAAATAAATAACATAACGATCTTATTGCTTTTCGCCAAAAATTAGTATTTAATTTGTGGAGGTGAATTGACACTATAAAATCTACAGTAATAATTTTCTTACAGAATGCACTTTGAATCATTTAGATAGCATAATTAGGCTTGGATGACCTGAAGATCAAAATTGTTTCTGGAACTTTGCCGGGAGCATACAACAATACACGTTTTTCCAGCGACACATGGCAATGATGGTGGTAGCACAACAATCGTAGCAAACATGGCAGGGCAGAGCAGGTGACGCAGAACGGGGTTAACGCAGGCGGGGTGGGGCGGGGCGCAGAGGGAGAAGGTGGAGCTGGGAGAGTGGGGCGGGTCAGGGTAAGGCCAGGCGGACGAGGAAGGTTCGGGGCAGGTGAGGGTGGAAGAGGCAGGATTTGTTTTGAAAGTTCTGTTATGTTAATTCATTTCAACGTTCTATTTATAGCCCCTTACTGGCGACGAACGTGTGGTGAGGTAATCCTTTTTTAATCTAGTCCTAATAGCCTTCTCGGCCGGGGACTCAGCGCCGTTAGATCCACCAGGTGTCCCAGACGGTCACCCATCCAAGAACCCGCGATTTCTTGAGTTACTTAACCTACGTGACTTCACGGAACGTAGGTAAGCAATTTGGCTAGCGCCGCCGTTATGGATTAGAGGATAAGGCGTTTCCTCTAATGAACTTAAACATTTTAAAGAATGAAGAAAATCAGGAGTCGACGGTTCTCACTCGTGAGAGAGATTAAGCGCGAAGACGTAGCCACAGACTTGTGTAAAGAGTGCTGCAAGAATTGTCATATCCCGAACATGCCCGCCTGTACACTATCCTCTAGCCCAGTGTTGTCAAGGTCGATGCCACGAACGGAAGTCCGTGGCACGAGTGCCACGACGAAATCGCCTCTCCACGCACTTCATTACTCCGCCACCAGAGACAACGCCATTCCTGTTGTAAAACGGCGGGGTTACTAATAGTTTTCTTTCCCGACGCTAGTTACGCACAGAAGCTCGTGGCATGACGCGTGCTATTGCCACCAGTACTCTAGCCTGCTGCTCTAGCCTTTGTATCTCGGTGAAGACGTACTTGTTGAGGGGACGGGGTCGGCGGGGATCGCGGCCCGGGGCCGGCGAAGGCGCAGAAAAACCTGGCCCGGCGCAGCCTCGCAGGAAATTACTAATCGGATAAATTGCGGCTTTACTTGGACAAATTGCGACCACTATTAAGCAATCAGCCGTGCCAGCGCCCTGCCCAGCGCGCCGGCTACCCTGCGCAATTAGCCCGGGGTAACCTAAATAAGGAGCTAAATTGATGTAATTTAGACGCGTATGTAATTAACACTTTCATCTAGAGATCGGCTTCGCCTCACATAATCATGCATAACATTGTGTTAGGATCAAAGTCTCACTTTATTCTGGGAAAAAAACAAGATGGGAGAGAGAGCGAAGAGAGGAGGAGGAAAAAATAAAAAAAGGGGGTTTGTATAAAAAGGGGCAGGGAGAAAACGTGGACGTACCCTTCACTAATTTTTATGCCGCCTAAATAGCAGGCGGCGTGATCCGGTCGCTGAGTGGGCTGCTCGCTTTCGAGATGGCATGGCGGTCTCGTTTCGTCGGGGGCCACGCCTGAGAGATGGTCGCGTCCGACATTTTGTCAATTTTCGTGCTCGTTGAGTCTGTGTGGTCCCCGGGTGTCACCTCTTTAGCATGCACGCTAACTCCGAGGGGCTTTCGGGGACGAGATGTTTTGTGTTCGACGTCGGGAACTAAATAACTGTGTTTAGGACCGGCTGCTGCTCTTGATTTTTCGCTGTCTCCGTCGAATCCTGGCGGAGAACTACTAGGGGACGCTGTAATTAAGTGCTGCCTGTCGTGCCGTCCGCGACCTTTGCTACTGAGTGCTTCGATACGGTTAATAGCAGTATGTCGTCCGTGTTCTTGCAATCAATATTATAAACAGGAATATCACAGTCTTCCTATCTCCAAATCGTTTGGTTTTCTAACAAATTGGTGAATTTTGAGTATCTGGCACCGTGCAATGATAATACCCTAAAGAACACTTTACCAACGTTCTTATATATAAGCATAGTTCCGAAAAAAAAGGAGTGGTTGTACATTTTACTTCAAATTACTTTAAAATTCCAAGAGAAATCGGCGTATAAACGTGTAAACGTTAAAAAGTGCACATTTCTCCAGATGTAAGGTTTCAAGGTTGTGGGGGTTCTTAGATCACAATTCAGAATACGTATCACAAATGATGCTATTTGCAACAGCTCTTACAATGGACCTTTCAACTTATTCAGGTTGAAATCTGGCCGGTTTTGTTTTCTAATGAAAGATATTCACTATTTATATGTGACGGGGCCGATCTGAATGGGGTGGCTAGAGCGTGTACCGAATCACTGTCTCGGTCTGAAAGGTCGCGGGTTCGAGTCCCGCCGAAGGCGTGTAGTCGAGGAAGGCCTTGTGACTCTGCTGACCACAGACCGAGGAACCTGCAAGTGTGTCTAGTGTAAATGTTAAAATGTATTACTTGAGAGACTAGTGGGTACCTGGCGTGGATAGACGAAATCGACATTCCCTGAAGCTGAAAAAAGCCCCAGGAAGGAAAACAATGTGCTGGTGTCGCCCAATGGAAGTTATTGAAAAAATAAAGAATTTGATCAGTTTTGGTCGGGTTGTTTCCGCTAACGCCATGCACAACCCTTGCTACAGCAAGCCACTCCCGTAGGGCTGCCATTGCTCACTAGGATCTTTACTTATCGGTTTTGCCTGACAGTTGGCTGGGCAGAAAACTGTAGTTCACTTCAGGGTTCTTCTGTTTATTCGTTACATACTAGGAATTAATTGCAATTACTACGACAATCGATCATTATATAGATTAATAACCACAATTAAATCAATTATATTTATGTTGATAAATCTGTACATCAAAATTTACGATTATAGAGTTCGACAATTTCAATTAATTTTATAAAATGTCTAATATTGTGTTTAGATTTAATTTAAAAAATGTAGGCATTTCGGCAAAAAATCGAGCCTCATCACAAGCACTCACAGAGAATACAAGGTGTATTTGGCAAGACGGCTTTGAACAGCTTCAAAAGCGGTAATTCTCTCGTTGATTAAAATAATTTAAATCAACCCATCATTGGCTACCGATTCTCAGACTCTGCTTGTCGAACGAAACAATGACAGTCACAGGTGTTGTGGTTTTCGAGCCAATCGGCGCACCGCAACGAGGCCCTCGCAGTCAAAGGACTCTTAGCCCTTCTGCTACCGAGGGGAGTAACTGAGTTACCCCAGCGCATATTTTATTGTTTTTTATCATCTTATAACTTTCTTACATTTCTTATACCTTGTGTAGTTGTTTTTTTATATATTTATCTAAACTATATTGGAAAAACTTTTTTTTTATGGTTTGAAGTCATTTCACGGCTTAAATTTATAGCTGGCTACCTTACCCCCATTGCTATTGGACGTTCGGGACTTAATAACATGGTTTGAGGTTATGTTATCAGCGAGAGATGGTGTTGTGGACATTCCCACGAATTGTTATTGAAATACTGGAGCGTTAGTATGTGAACATGTCGAAGAATTACTGTCTTGAAAGTTTTGAAAAGTGATTAATTATTCACAATCCAGACAATTTATGTGAAGACGATCGTGAAATGTAGATTGTTTTGTGAGCGTGATGAAGAAAATGTATAGGTTATAGATAAAGTTGATATTATTTGTGCTGAAGACGAGGAAAACGTAAATGATGATACATCAGTTCAGAAGAGTATCAAGTGAAAGAGAGAATACGAATAGTACAATGTGTTCTGAAAGGGCGTGATTTGGCTCTTCGTTGTGGATGAAGACTTGCATGTAAAATATGTTGTTAAAATCGCTAAACATTTTATTAATATATAAAAGTAATGTTTAATTTGCATAACCCAAACAATATTACGACATTTACGGTAAAAATATTAAAACCACATTGAATATTCTCTGGGTTAACTTCGTTACCCCCCTTGGTATTCGACGTGTGCAAACTACCTCAGTAATCGAAGGTTTAATACGGATCCCCGCAAACGGGAATCTGCAAAGAATAAAACAAATCGCACAGCTCTATTGCGTCGGCCATTTCATCAAGAAATTAAAGTTAAAACTCAATTTCACGTTCAGTAATCGCAGATACAGTGGGACGTTGATTATCCGAACTATTGGGACCAGGTATAGTTCGAATATTCGATAATTCAGATAACCGAACAATGTCTATGTACGGTTGCACTAAAGGGCGGAGAGTTTTCTGCCAACAATAAACATTCCGAGTGAGTGACACCTACTATCCACTTACGATCGGTTGTTTGACAAAGTACCGCTAGTTCGCTTGCACTTAAAGGTGGGGAAAAGCATTTTTCTGTTAATAATAAATATTCCGAGTCCTTAACCATTTATTGTAGGATTTGTGAAAGTTTACTGAAGTTAGATGATTGACTATAGTACAGTATCTCGTTAATATTTTATCACTGTATATCGGGGATCATAGTCAATATTCAGTATTACAAAAGAAAATGATTACCTGAAGTATTCGGTAATTGATTAAAAAATAATTATTCAGAGAAAATATGAGTTCGGATGAATGACGTTCGCATAATCGACGCCCCACTCTCCCCCACACCTCCATTCCGCCTTTCTGCACCAGCGCTTTTGAGAACTTGCTCCATTGTCCGCCAGCCCTGAAAATTGACTAATTCCAGTGCTAAGTTATTTGGATATGCCAGTGACTTATTTCGAAAATGAAAAAATACCTATGAATTCTACAAGCTTAACGGATAGGAACCTAGAATTCAGTAAAGACATTGTTAATTTTTGGTTATAAAATTCCATTGGACACTTTTTGAAGTGTCCATCGGAAAATTACAAACATTTTGTTGCACGACTGATCATAAAAACTCACTTTAATTTACTAGTAATAATCCAAATGAATGGATCATAACTTTTCGATTCGCTTCGATTAAAAGCGAATATCAACTAATCAAAGACTAAACAAAAACGAAGGAAAGTAAAAAATTAAAGAAGTAAATGAAATGAAAATACGTGTCTGAAAGGATCCTCGCTTGTTAATTTTTTGGTGTTTCTTGAAGTTAATTTGATCACGAATGAAATTAACCACGTTTTGATATTTAATGATAAACGATATTTTCTTGACGAAAATATTAAGAAAGGTGGACAAAATATAATCTAAATTTCACCATCGATTCTTCACATTATTGACAGTTATTAATACTCTATTTTCATTCACTCTTCATTCCTTTGTAACTGCTACCTTTAAAATTGATGACTATTTGAAGATGCAAGATATCAAGGTTAATCAAGAATTACAGTTCTCCATACTGATTTTTTCCCACACATAGGTGTTAGTCTACAATTATGTGTTAATGAGTAAATAATTGGCCAAACATCGTGATGAAGTGTTGTGGCCTTGATCCATCTTCCAATTCCGTCAGGTATAAGAAATTATTACCAGGAGAGGTGCCTCAGCGCATTAACTAATGTCACTGCAGTGCCTCTGACCGGGAGGTCCTTGATTTGGGCCCGACGGCAACATTTGGTGGCAGTGGATTTTCGACTAGCTAGATAGCTAGACCGAATTCATTTTTTTTTCAAGAGAAAGAAGTTACTACATACAATATTTTATCAGTTGCCACTGATTGTGCTCCAGCAGTGAAAGGTCCTCAAATGAATTTCATATTGCATTTACAGAGATGTGCAAATTATTATACTACAGTCGTAGAGTTTAAATTTATTAATTTATTTTCATACATAGAAATTATTTTTAATATTTAGTGAACATTTCATTTTTATTTCTGAGCATTCTGATCTTCTCTGGCATCTTTTCTTGTCAGTGCCATATACTGCATCTTGATGTCTGGATCGTTTTGCAATATTTCCTTCAATTTGATCACCAGACCTTCACGTTTCGTTATCTTACATTTTTAGCTTCCTTTCAACTATTTCTCAAATATTTTCAATTAGTTTCATATTCGGACTATTAGCTGGCTATTACTGCTCATATTGTTCAATTGTTCAATGGGGGTAACTGAGACACTTTCCACACTCTGGAGTAAACAAATTAAATAACAGTCTTACCAACGTCAGGTGTACCAACATCAGTTGTACCAACGTCAATTGTACATGAAACATAAAAAGTGTCAGACGTCACTATGTATATTTTTGAAAACAATAGGAGTGCTGTCAGTTTTATTTATAATTTCTACGACGAGTTTAACTTGAATTTACCGAAAAAATCATTAGTCTAATAATTTGCACGCCTCTGTACACCGAAAAGTTTTAAATGCACTCGCTGTACATGGTATTATTCATCGTCAGCATTTGACTGCCAAAAGTTTGAATGAATGTACATCACTTCATTACGTTATAAGAGCAATAAGTAAGATCATAAGCAACTCATTGAAAGAAAGATTATTTGGTGAGCTTCGTCGTGAAAATAATGAAGAGCCCTCTAAAGGCGTTTGTCTGAATGGTTTTTTCTTTCCCGTATACGTATGTATACACGGAGTGATATACGTAGTATAGGGAAAGTTATGTAATGCTGCGCGAAAAAATGGCCAATTTTCGGCGGAAAAAATTAATTGCCGGGCCGTGAAAACTAAGAAGTGGATAAAACCACTTGCTAAATTAAGAAAAAAATCCCCTAACACGTGGTGTAGCCAGCCAGCCTGTTTTCTAGGTCCTTGATACCGAAAACCCAATTGAAAGGAAAACGACCGTCTGTCCGTCCGTCTGTCCGTCCGTCTGTGAACACTGCTAGCGCCTAAACCATACGTACGATTTCTTCCAAAATGGATATTCCCCGGTCGATCTGATTCTAGTCGAAGCTTTGAGATTTTGAAAAAGATTCTTCAAATTTTGGGGGCACTTGACATGAAACCTACGGGGATTTTCAAAATTTTCTCGAAAACGGCTCCAAATTTTTTCTTTAAATTTCTTGTATGAATAGAGTAAAATACACTTATTTACATGGCATAGGTCCAATTTTCACGGATTACTCTGAATTTTTGAAAATTGCAAAATTTTAAAATTTTTACGGCGTCTTTCTCCAACTAGAAAATTGAAGATAGAGATTTTTTCTTCAAATAAAATTTGTTCTGCATATTAAGTTATTTCATAAAGGTCGTGTAAATGTTTTTCAAAATTTTAGTAGTTTTCGTGCAATATTGCGTGCAATATTGTGACCGTTCGTGTAGGTCGGCCGTGGGGAAATTTCGTGGGTAATTTGGCTCTTGTTGAAATTTTGAAAAAAAAAACACAAAGTTGAAAGCCACAAACATTAATATAATTAAATCTCAAAAAAAAAAAGAAACACAAATTGCAAAATTACCTAACATGTACAGATAAACAAATGAACAAAGAAAAATACAACACTGAACAGCGTAAAAAAAAAAACTTTTTGAGGAAAAATCAACTGCAGAAATTATGAATTTCAAAGTTGGCACAAACTAGCATCACAGCAACATCTTCTGAAAAAAAAATAAATTGAAATCCAACAAATTGAATCAAAGATATCTCTGGGGAGATGAGTACACATAATAGTACATCAGAGGGTAGAGCACAGGCATTTCGGATGACAAAATGCCTCAGCACTTTCTGTTTACAAAAGTTGCAATTAACCCTTCCTCAACATACACTGCATTAGCATACATAGTAGTTTCTTGCAAAACAATTCACTTCAATTACAAAGACATATGTTGTGTACAATTAAGATGAATAAACATAGTTTTGAAAACACAGAATATTCAAAAGAAATTGCAAAAAAAAACTAAACATGTGTGTTTACACCATAAATGTGAAACATTTATTACAACCTACACCTTTGGTTGAAATTAAAAAAATATGTTGTATTTTTACTCAACAGGCATCCAAATTTCAATAAATATTTCAAGATATTTAAGTTCACTTAAATTCAACAGTTCATTGCAAATATACTTTTATAACCTTTTAATTGTTCATAAATAACCCAAATTGTTTCTAACTTGATTTGGATTTTACACTATCATCAAAATGTTCTTTTTGATTTAAAGACAGAAACTGCACTTGTAGTGTATTAACATGACAAGATTCTATCATAAATAAGTGATGTTCTCCCCTTAGAAAGACACACTACTTCAAATATCTTTTGAAAATAGTCCACAATGATTATGGAAATATCAATGGTCGGGTATATCATACATTATGCAAGAGTGTTAATGGCCAAAAAAAATATTAAACAATCTGACAGTGAACTACAGGAACAACACTTCAACCTGCATTCTACAGTCAATTGCTTCCAAATTCTCATTACTTTTTATAGTATCACATATAAAATTGTTTTGTCTTTAACACCGACCTTATTTCGGTGACCGTGGCGTTCGCCACCAGCGCACAACTCACAGCGAACTAATGCGGCTGCCGACGCTCTGTCTTGGGCCTAAGCACGGGTTCTCTCTGTAACCACGTCTTACTCCAAGACCAGATGCCTTCGTCGAACGCGCATCTGCGGTGTGAATTTAGCCACCACTGGGCCAAACCTCTTTCTCGCTAACTGGAGCTCGCGGCCCCACACCATCAGCTTCCAAATTCACGCTGCTACCTCACGCTGCCGCTTCTCGAAACATTCTGCGCACTTTCCAGACACCGCCGTTACAACCCCTTCTTTTCCGCGTAGGGGAGGGAACAACTGTCTTCCCCCCGCCACCCCTCCAGCGACCGCTGATAAGGCGACGGGTTACGTAATCGCGCGGCGAAGCACGCAGACAAGGTCTTTCTTATCGCCAAATAGTGACTGAGCGAGCTCAGGATCGCTACATAGCCCCCCAATGAATAAGATTTTTTTTTCGCATCATCAACGTCTTGAAATGGTAAGAAAAAATAATCTTGAAATTCAACGCCCTTCTTCCTTGCTGATGGTTTTTTTCTTCATTTTTGTTAATCGTATCTTCAATGGATGTTAATAAGTTAGTAGAAGTAACACAGTTGATGTGAAGATCCATGCACTGCTCGTCGTCTTCTGGATTACAGTTTACAGTGTTGTCCAACGGGAATTGTATAGCATTCCTAGATAGGTCAATCACCACTCCGTAGTCGTGCAGAAAATCCATCCCTAATATGAGTGGATACAGCAATTCCTTTGCTACTATGCAGACAACATCATACATCTTTAGGCCAATTGTCAACTGCAATAGGACCTGTCGAGATATTGGACGCGACCTCTTTTTGTTCGCTCCAACAATATATGATTTGTGCATAGGGAATTGCGGTATATTCGGATTCAATTTAGAGATTTCATTTAACAGATCTTCTACAATCACAGAGCATGTGCACCCTGTATCAACCAATGCTGAGATTTCTTTTCCTTCGCATATTATGTTGATCATCGGGCACCTACGTCTGGTTGCGTTGACACTGGTAAACGGCATCCTTTCAGATTCTGAGTATGGTTGCAAACACGTCACAGACTGTATCGTCACCTCTTCTACTTCCTTGATTTGTTGGTTTGTTTCGGGGTGACCACACGAGACAAACCTCATTAGTTTAACCCTCGTCCAGGATCTTTTGAAGTAGATGGTGTTGGATTATCCTTGCCCATTTTCTGCTTTCCCTTTTCTGCGTTGTACAGTTGTGCAGCTGCTTCAGGTTGATAATAAGCCGATTTAGCAACTTTCGACGGAGTAGAAGTGTCTTCATGATCTCCTGATATCTCGTGTTTCTTTCCCTTTTTCTTCATATTTCCATTTTCCATATTAGTGCCAGAAGTTTGTATGATGGCTGCTGATGAAATGCTTGTCGGTTTTGTTGTATCCTGCTTACCCGACATCTCATAAGTTGCATCATACAGACCTAACTGCGTCACTAACTTTTCTGCTGTCATGGGCAGTTGACTTTTTAGCAAATTCTGAATGCCTATTGGAAAATGTCTAATTATAAGGCAAACGGTTTCACTTTCTGGAATCGTGGGAGAGCATAATCTGAAGCCTGCTAGCTTTTCCGTAGCGTAGTCTTGCATGCTCTGACCTTTTTTCCAGGTACTACACATAAGCTTCAACCGAAAATTAACCTGGGTTTCGTGATTCCAGTACCTCATGAAGAACTTTTCTTTAAATCCCTCCATTGAAGTCGGTAATGGATCTAGAGTGTCCGCCCAAATTTTCGCATTACTCACTAGCATCTGATAAACCAATCTGACTTTCTTGCTTTCAGGCAGATTATACAATGTAAAAAAATTTTCTACTGCCTTTATGAATGCGCAGGGGTTCTCCTTCCCATGGGCTCCAAAAGTTAAACCTTGCGGTAAGCTAACCATCATAGGATGTGTAGTCATAGGGCCCGCAGGTAAACCATCAATCTTCTCTTGGAGGTCGTTTACCTTAGCTTCTAATTCCCGTTTCCTTGAGTCTAATTGCGACAAAATTTTGTGCTCGTTGTCTACTATTTCTGCCCTTATATCAGAAACGTTTTTGTCGACTTCTGTTTTGACCTTATCAACTTTTGTTTCAAAATTAATATTCAAACGTAACATCTGTTCCTCCAGCTTTTCTTCTAATTCAGTTCTAATTTGAGAGGTCGTATCGGTTAACTTTTGTTCCAATTGTGAAGTTTTGTCCGAAAGATCTCTTGACAACTGTTCCGTCCTATCTTGAAAATTCTTTTCCATCTGTACTATATTTTCAGATAGTTGTTTTGTTTCTAATGAAAGTTGCGAAGTCTTTTCTATTATGGCTTGTTCTAAGTGAACTAGTCTCGCATTAAAACTAGCAGTTAATCTATCTTCCAACTGAATAGATTGTTCCGCAAATTTTTCATTTAACTGAGCGGATAAACTGTCTTTTAATTGATTAGATTGATCCGCTAATTTATCATTTAATTGACAGGACTGTTCAGCTAATTTATCATTTAATTGACAGGACTGTTCAGCTAATTTATCATTTAATTGAGAAGATAAACTGTCTTTTAATTGATTAGATTGATCCGCTAATTTATCATTTAACTGAGCGGATAGACTGTCTTTTAATTGATTAGATTGATCCGCTAATTTATCATTTAATTGAGAAGATAAACTGTCTTTTAATTCCGAATTCGAGGATCTAAGTTTCTCATCTATCTGAATCATAAACTGCGACATTAATCTTATCATCATATTATTCGCCCTGTCAATGTCAGTTTCTGATGTCGTTGGATCTTGAGGAGACGCAGATTCAGTTCCCGACGTACCAAGAGTAGCATATTCTTCGGTAGCAACCGGTGATTCTACCTGTTGAACTAATTCCCTGACTGTAGTCTCCCCATCATCCTCATTTGAAGAAAGATCTCCCAAATCCCTAGCTTGGTTGTATTTATCAGCCATTTTATCTAACAAAATGAACCAGTCTTAATTTGAGTTCAAATTGACAAAAAATTAATATTAACTATTCAGTGAGTATTTTACCACCTACAATATCTATAGAAATGCATACCTTTAACAAACACAACACAACCTTGTCAAACATCAAAGATACTAAAAAAACACTGCTGGAACCACCAATAGCTTTGGCTATAGTGTAAATTTCTCAAAATTTCAAGCCAGCCAGTTGGGCGCCATTTATGTGACCGTTCGTGTAGGTCGGCCGTGGGGAAATTTCGTGGGTAATTTGGCTCTTGTTGAAATTTTGAAAAAAAAACACAAAGTTGAAAGCCACAAACATTAATATAATTGAATCTCAAAAAAAAAAGAAACACAAATTGCAAAATTACCTAACATGTACAGATAAACAAATGAACAAAGAAAAATACAACACTGAACAGCGTAAAAAAAAACTTTTTGAGGAAAAATCAACTGCAGAAATTATGAATTTCAAAGTTGGCACAAACTAGCATCACAGCAACATCTTCTGAAAAAAAAATAAATTGAAATCCAACAAATTGAATCAAAGATATCTCTGGGGAGATGAGTACACATAATAGTACATCAGAGGGTAGAGCACAGGCATTTCGGATGACAAAATGCCTCAGCACTTTCTGTTTACAAAAGTTGCAATTAACCCTTCCTCAACATACACTGCATTAGCATACATAGTAGTTTCTTGCAAAACAATTCACTTCAATTACAAAGACATATGTTGTGTACAATTAAGATGAATAAACATAGTTTTGAAAACACAGAATATTCAAAAGAAATTGCAAAAAAAACTAAACATGTGTGTTTACACCATAAATGTGAAACATTTATTACAACCTACACCTTTGGTTGAAATTAAAAAAATATGTTGTATTTTTACTCAACAGGCATCCAAATTTCAATAAATATTTCAAGATATTTAAGTTCACTTAAATTCAACAGTTCATTGCAAATATACTTTTATAACCTTTTAATTGTTCATAAATAACCCAAATTGTTTCTAACTTGATTTGGATTTTACACTATCATCAAAATGTTCTTTTTGATTTAAAGACAGAAACTGCACTTGTAGTGTATTAACATGACAAGATTCTATCATAAATAAGTGATGTTCTCCCCTTAGAAAGACACACTACTTCAAATATCTTTTGAAAATAGTCCACAATGATTATGGAAATATCAATGGTCGGGTATATCATACATTATGCAAGAGTGTTAATGGCCAAAAAAATATTAAACAATCTGACAGTGAACTACAGGAACAACACTTCAACCTGCATTCTACAGTCAATTGCTTCCAAATTCTCATTACTTTTTATAGTATCACATATAAAATTGTTTTGTCTTTAACACCGACCTTATTTCGGTGACCGTGGCGTTCGCCACCAGCGCACAACTCACAGCGAACTAATGCGGCTGCCGACGCTCTGTCTTGGGCCTAAGCACGGGTTCTCTCTGTAACCACGTCTTACTCCAAGACCAGATGCCTTCGTCGAACGCGCATCTGCGGTGTGAATTTAGCCACCACTGGGCCAAACCTCTTTCTCGCTAACTGGAGCTCGCGGCCCCACACCATCAGCTTCCAAATTCACGCTGCTACCTCACGCTGCCGCTTCTCGAAACATTCTGCGCACTTTCCAGACACCGCCGTTATAACCCCTTCTTTTCCGCGTAGGGGAGGGAACAACTGTCTTCCCCCCGCCACCCCTCCAGCGACCGCTGATAAGGCGACGGGTTACGTAATCGCGCGGCGAAGCACGCAGACAAGGTCTTTCTTATCGCCAAATAGTGACTGAGCGAGCTCAGGATCGCTACAATATGTGCAATTTTAAAAAATTACAAAAACAAGATTTTCTCAAAAACGGCTCCAAAGGTTTTCTATAAACTTTTGGTAGGGATAGTAGGCGATTTTTTTCACATTATTATATTTACGAGTATATATGCTTTAAATAATGTCAAGTAAAGTTTCTCGAAAACACAACCGTTTTTTGTGAAAACTAGCTCAAACTTTCGCATTTCCAGAAACGCTCAAACGCCATTTTCTCAAATATGGCGGCAAATTTCGTCTTCAAACTTTTGTAACGGATAGTGCTAATTACTCTCTTTAGTATAGCGTAAAGTTTATTTTGATTTACTGTTTTGTTTTTTCAAAAATTAAATAATTGTAAATTTTTTGAAAGATCTCTCACATCTTTAATATGCGCATTACCAGCAATTTGTAAACATTATTATATTTGTGAGTGTAAGTGCTTCAAATAAAGTACTTTGAAAACTCAATCATTTTCTGTGAAAATGAGCTTCAAATTTCGCATTTTTAGTTGCGCTAAAACGCCATTTTCTCTTAAATGGCACATAATTTTTAAAAGAAAATTGCCATTTAGGACTAGGTTTTTGTGTTTTTTAATATTCTAAAATTAATGTTTCCGTTCTACCAATAGGAAACTGAAAAATTAAGAAAATGACAAAAAAATGTACTTTTGGCGGTAATAGATCACAGCTGGCAAAAAAGAGTTTGTGGCAATTCCGGATAGCTAGCGAAGACCCTAGGAAATAGAAAACGAATACGGGAAAGTCTGTGCCATTCTGTAGCACCACTAGTTTCAATTTATTTCATTCAGTACTGGACTTTCTTCACGACGACGGAGACTAAAACTAAGGATGCGTGAAAATCTGATTTTGTAAAAACAATGACCTCGCTTATTTGACAGTCCTGTTTAAAATATGTGTTGAAGTTAATTAAATTGGAAGAGAATGAGTTGAATTTGATTAAAACAGAAAAAGATCATTGCTGCTTTCGGGAAAACTTATGTTCAAATGGAATGTAGGCAGAGGTGAATATTAGTATAATTTTCAACGAGCGCATAATGATAGTTATTATTCACGAATTGATGTTTTACGACATGAGCGACGGAGGAGCGAGGGCCGTAATTTCTACGAGTGAATAATATCCATTCTACGCGAGTAAAAGACTATACTTTCTCTATTACCTTGAAATATTTAGAATAGATTTTGAACAATGTTTTTGTTATTTACAATGCGCTTAGCTCCTTAGCAACCAACCATCTCAACCACGCTTTGAGAGCGCGTCCATAGCTACGGCCGTTAAAATGCTCAAGGGTCCATTAAAAATATTTTTGCAGACTCGGGGGGTTAGATTTTACCAGTGTTCATTATTCTTTCGATAAATATGTCCCTTTTGTCCCACATTGCCATTTTTGTCCAATTTCGTCCATTTTCCCCCATGCCACATTTGTCCCCCTTTTCCGTTTGCTCCCTTGGCTCGTTTTGTCCTCTTGTCCCGTTTTGATCCGACACCCACCTTGTTCCAGTTTTATCCCCCTGTCCCAATTGCCCTTTGTCCCATTCCGTTCCGTTGAAATCACGGCCGTTGCCGCTGTATCTTTTATCACCGTTATGCGGCTCATGAATTTATCGGTAAACCCAAAACCTGTCGTGGTATTACCTTTGATAAAAACAGATAAATTATGTTCATTTAATATGCAACATTTGTTTGATATTTCATATAAAGTTAACTAAAATGTACTAGGGACGTTGGAAATGATTTTTCTTTCTACAGAGGTTTGTTTAGAAAACGTACGGAACCTCTATTACAAATTATCACAAATCACAAATTATTACTTATCACAAATTATTAAATAATATAGAAATATAGGCAACACATGTAAGCATGAAAACGTAGAAACGCGTATCAGTATTTCTAAAACATTTGGTTTCTGTGATTTTAGTGGGAAGTGGCTTAATACAACTCATAAATTATTTTCAATACCATTTACCTACTTTCCATTAAAACATCAATTCTTCAAAATTTCTGAAGAATGGTGTGTTCTGTTCATTTAATTTTTTACATCTTCAGAATTATTTTTTGTAATTTGCAACGCCATAATTCTGTAATTTAGTATGATTTTAAAGTTAATTCTAAGAAAATATTTCTATTACCTGTGAAAAATGTGGTAAAATTACAGAAATTGACAATTAAGATTTTGTGGAAGACTTGTTCGTTTATTTAATATTAAAATAATATTACAGTCTCCGCTGATAGTATGAAATTAAAGGGTAGAAAGAAGAGCTCATTGTGAATCAAATTTTGTAATTATATAGATGGTTTCTATTCAAATAACAATGTATCGTACGTACATTAATGTACAAAATATAAGTAAAATTTGTAGAGATAGTCGAAGAGTGTATTTTGCATTATTTTCAAGTATTTTGCCAGACGTCATGGTACGTGCCATGTTCAGTTGAATTTAATATTGTGGAAAAATTCTTAAAATAAAACTTACACTAGAATTAATTTTCAAATTGATATAAATTTGCGAGGAAAAGTTGCAAAGTTTGGAGACAATAGAATTACTCAAGAAGAATTACAAGAAGCAATTTCTTGGCATGCGAAAGTTTAACCATAGGCAAAAAAGGAAAGAAACAAGTTTCACCTAATAATAAAACATCTGCAAACCAAGTTTTTGTGCATTTTATGAGCGTGAGCTTTTTCTTGAATTACTGGGATTACCAAACAACATGAGCAAGTATTCCTCACTATTATTTAGAATCTTATCTCTTCATGGATTATTTCCTCCAATGCAAAAAGCGGATATATTCGTTAAAGCGTGGCGAAAAAGAGCATTCATTACTCCAATTACATTATGAACGTGCCTACTTTGGAGTAACATTACTTAATACACAACATGCATTCATTGTGGATCATATACTTTTCTCGCAACACTTCCCATCTGCATCCTTTGATCAAAGAAACTTCCGGTATTTAAAAAAGCATCACACACGAATGTGACACTAGGGCGATTATACACGAAAATATCCCTTTCATGACAAACTAAGCACCATTTCCAGAAACGATGGACTTACATTCGAAATTAGAATCAAAACTAGCGGTGCTAGAAAATAGCACAGATTTTCTCATACTAGATGGTTCCTCTATCTCTCGAGTCGGAGCTATTTTTTAAAATTTTAATAGTGGTAATCTTATTGGCAGAACGTTATGGCATAGTCACGGCATGTAAATTAATATCTACACATTAAACTTTCATTTTGCCCCATCCCTTTTCGGCTGCCATCTGCAGGATCGGTCAATAAAAACGTCCACCTCGAATATTTTCTCAACAGTTTAAGATATTGAGATGAAATTTTCATCAAACGATTCAGAACATTAGTTGCATTTATTAGCTTTTCGATGGCATTTTTTATTTTAAAGAAAATGGACTAACTTCGTTTTTTTTAATGGATCACTGGCTTTTATTTACACGAATAGATATTGAGACGACAAATTCAGCAAAATTATATATGTTTTTATTTGTTAAATAATTAACCCTTATTTGGACCACCGGTGTCCATTGAACCTAGAAGTTTCAATTTTTTTCGTGAAAACTTTAAAGGTATTAGGAAAATTTTTTTAAACTTTGATACGGTGTTTTTTAATTGTTCCGACAACTATTTTACGAAAGCATTATTGAATAATAAATTTAAAAAATCTTAATCTTTTTTCAGCCGCAACCGGCCAAGCGGGGCCCATTGTACCTAGGCCTCTTCATGTGTGTGTAATATTGCATTTTCTGCTTTTGCTTTGTCCATTACTTGACTATTTCGTGCCCAAGGGTCGGACTGATATCGGTTTGTGCAACATCTTTCCATAGGGAAGTTATCTGACACTACGTGTGAGCCATTGTAAGATCGACGCCTTCGCAGACAGTGTTGCTGCGGGTTAGTATGTTGCCGAGTGAGGAGAGTGAGTTTTTGAAGTCGGGTGCGGTCCAGGTGTTGCGGGAAAAAGGTTAAGAAGACCATGAAATCCGGCGTGATCCGCAATGCACGCAAGCAACTCCGGAGCGCTGCTCCGGGCAGCTCAGCGGTCTCTATGTCGCGAGGCGCAGGGCAGCGACCTCGGCGACACGCTGGTCGAAGTTCCCTTTCAAGAAATTTCACGTGGTTTTTCTAACTTTACCTCTCAAGGCCCGTCTTCACGATGGAATATATCACGGTATTTCGCGTCTTTCTCAGTTGTGGCGCCAGATATCGCATGATCGCGACCGTATCGAGCAGTGCTTGCGATTATGCGACTTCTTGCAGCAGGACCGAAAAAGACGCGAAAATGCCGTGTGACATTCCATTGTGGCCATATTGGCTTAAGAGGCACAGTTAAAAAAATCGCACTATATGTTCACATTTCACAAAAAAAATCAACCAAAGTGACAATGAAATCACCTATAGTTTCTCATTAGTAACATCGTCTTTCAGGCACATAAAACATCTTCGATTTTTAAAAGAGGGATACTTGTATCATGTGTGGTAGCGTACGTCATGCGAAGTACACTATATCGTAAAAATTACGTCGCTGATTTTTTGAAACCATTGTCCGTCAATTCGCACGGGAAGCCTGTTGTCTCTAGCTTTAACGTTTTCGGTAGACTTCCGAAAGCCAGCAAAAATACAGAAATACTTTTCTCTGATTCCCAGTGATAATTTCTCAATTCTGTTGCAAGGGCTTATTCAATTGGCTTGCATTAATAGTGATATTTTTTTAAATATAACTCTCCAATTTTCTCGAGTTTGCACTCATGCATTAAATTTTCCATAACTATTAATTAAAACAAAATAATGTTCAATTAAGTTGTTGACAATAACACATTGATTAAAAATTTCAAAGCGTCAAAACTCTCCCCAGAAACGACGCGTTACAAATCTCTGCTTTGCACTCTACGTCATTCACTCTCTGCATGCAACAAACTTGTCTTCTGCGATTTCTAGACTGCCTCACTTATATTTGTGTACCGCGATGTCGATTGTGCCATAGAGGTGACAAAATGCGCTATACCTCTTAATCCGTTGCGTTCGGAACCGGCGAACTATAGAGGCCATGGAAAAGTTTTCTAGTCCAGACGCAGAGCAAACTTCCGAATCTGCTGAAACGCTGGATTTTAAAACCCATTTTTGTATATAATTATTCATCAAATGCCAACAAGGGTAGTATTTTGAATTTGTCTTCGTAAGATCCATACACTTGTATAAAAAAATTGAAGTGCTCCATTAAAAAAAGGAATTTAGTCGAATATTTTTTTAAAAAATTCTATAAAAAGCTAATACGTACAACTAATTAGGCCAGGTACAGCCTTAGAACCTCGGACGTGTACCATTACATTTATAAGCCAATGGTAGCTCTTAGCCCTTGGCCGTATCTCGTTGTTTACACCATTTTCCTGTGTGTTACGAGCCCGTTCCGAACAGAAAGAAATTGTACACAGATCTCGCACAAGTTCCCGATCATAGTGATCATAGTAAGGGATTCAGCAAGGATTGAGGTACTGGAGGGTCTGGGAATGCCCTTTCCCTCCCTCCAACTTCAGAAAATGCCGCTTCACAACCGAAAACATTCGTGTTTTTACACGGCTTTGGAGCTCTCAATGTCGGCGTTCGTCGTCGCACCTCCCACCGAACTCCTGTCCTACGACACCGACACACTTGGCCGCATTCTTTGTAAACGGTTAAGTTAAATTTTCATAATTTAATAAAAATAAATATATTATCAGTAAAACTTACCTTTTTGAATTACACGAGACCTGCAATGGACTTTGCGATAACTCAATTCTATTTGACACCATTCGTTGCCATAGAAACATGCCAGAGGGCGAGGGGCAATCAGTACATCGGCTTTTCTGTATAGATTATTGCAAGTAAATGTGTATGGATTGTATAATAGATCATGTTATTCGAACGTTTTCAGTTCCTGAAAATCGCACCAGTGTTTCTAATAATTTATAGAGGTTTATGCGACCTTATTCTTTTGAAATAAATAAAAATATGTATTCTTTCTTCACGAAAAGGAATGTTTCCGAAGTTGTCTCATCCGCAACTTTCCTTAATGTTACTCAATCATTGTTATGACGGGTTATCGCCAACAAAGTGAATTACGTTCGTGTGTATTTTATTCTGACTGCTGGAGCGCCGACTTTCATTCAGGGGCTGTTGGGCTCCGCGGTGAAGGCCCCGGAGCCGCTTGTCCAAAAGCCCACTCGTCCACGAAACTCGTCCTGCTGCTCAGCCTCCACCGCCGCCACGCCCAGCCGAAGGTCGGGGGCGCAGCGGGAACAGTGTTTCCAGTTTTCTATCTGAGATAAGAATCGCAGTATTCTTTGATTAAAACGTTATAAAAGCTTGTTCTCATACCGATCCTATAAAATAGGGATTAACATTTTAGTTGGCGATGGCATGTGACGTGTCGCTCGAGATAAAGATACGCAATCCTGTTCCCTCCAGCAGTTTGGTGTCAGAATGGCGCCAAAATTAATTTACAACTAAAAACAAAATCGTCAATGACAGTAAACTGAAACCTCTTTCGAAAGGCGTAAGAGATGACATCCTAACAGATCTTTTTTTTATGTTTATTGCGTTAGTAACATGTTTTCGTGTTCTCATGCAGGATAATTTTGACTGAAGGATATGAAAATCGTTTAAATAATGAAAATTCATTTGAGTTGTTAGGCCGAAGGACCATCTTTATGGTCTTGGTCTCGTCACAAATCAATGTATTATTCTTAATCACATTTTTATTGAAATGTGAGATGAATAAAATGCCATCGAATTTATTTCTTTGTTGTGTTTTCTCGTTGAATTGGAGTTGGTTACACTTCAAAATCAACAGAAACAAATGACTAAGATACTATACTTCTCGAGAATTGCGAACGAATTTCGAGGAAATGCAATTAAATTTAAAGGATACACTTCGCCTCAGCTCATGAAATTCTTTAATGTACTACGTATCTGTGTACGTTGATGACTAAAAGTGAATGGCATGGATTAGTATATTGGTGTGTTAGTGATGTATTGTTGGCTTTCCAAATATTTAAATAGAGTGCATTGTCATTAGCAATACCAACATTTTTATTTATTGTATGAGCAGATTACGATTGTTTTATTCGTTAGATCTCCTATAAAACACATATGTAAAACATTAAGGTATAAAACAATCACAAATTTTTATTGTTTTAGATATGTTTTTTCGTTGTTACTGTTTTTCATAAAATGTTACTTTTTAAATATTCTTGGAATGCAGGAGAATTTAAATAATGAAAGAATTTTTTTCAAATAACGAAGATTAGTCCGTCATTTACTTCATTGTCAGTAATCATTTTCGAGAACTGCAAATGTTTCACCAACAAAATCTTATCGACAACTACGTTTTACTGCGTGGGAAATGCTGAAGTAACTTATTTCCACCAATTACTCAAGAGTATCAAGATAAGGGAGCATGAAGTCTCTCACAGAGGTGTGTGTTTGCTTCACCAATCATAAAATATAAGTGCATACAATTCTGCATACAATGTCGGCGAAACCTATCAGATCCCCGAAGAGCAGAGCTCCCCACTGGAGCACTTTATTGACATCTGATAAGGCGCTGAACACGAAGTGCGCGGGCGCATGAAGGAAGGCGTCGCACGCGGCGGCAGGGCGGGGGCCGGGGGCGCGGGTGGGGCGTCTGCGGAACACAGGGCGCGTGAGCAACGCCCTGGACGCCCGCGCGCCCAGCGGGGCCCCGCGCCGGGCGTCGAGCGCGGACCTCGCCCCTGGGGCCTCCGCTGCCCCTCCCCTCCCCCTTGCAGCCATCGCTTGTGCTCCTCATCCCTCCTTGATTTCGTCCTCTCCCTCTTCCTTCCCTCCTCTTCCACCCCTCTCCCTCCCCTCCTCTTCCTCCCCATCTCCTTCCCCTACCGCTCCCCCTCCCCTCTTATCTCACCCTCCCCTTCCCCTCCCCTTCCCCCTGTCCTGCATTCCTTCCCTGACCCTCCGCGTCCCCCCCACGACACACCCTCCCCTCACCACCTTCCCTTTCCCCCTCGCCCCTCATCCTCACCCCACCACCCCCTCCCCCACGCCCTTCCCACTCACTCTCCCCTTTCTTGCCCGTCTCTCCTCTTCGCGCTCCCTCGCTCCCTCCACTCTTTCGTCGTCAGTTCACACTCCAGTCCCCGCTGCACAGCACCCAGCACTCCCGTGCTTCAACCGGCCATCTCTCAGCCTCTCCCTGCTCCGTCGTCCTCCACCACGCCCCCATGACATTCCAAGAACCTCCTATCACGTGCACATACACAATTCCGAATTATAATCAATTATCTCTCAAAATCGATTCTTAATTAGTTGTTAAGAAAGTTTGTTTCTTTACAGAGAAAAGTGAAAACAACCCAAACATCTTCAAAGCGACTGAAACAGTGTTATATTAATAAAAGATCCCTTCCTGCGATATCCTTAAAAAGTCATTGTATTAGGTAATATACACAAATGTACTCTTTTGGAACCTCGAAAGGCAAAAATGCCGAGCGAGGATTAAAATAAATTTTAAACAAGCACAAAAACCGCACCCCCCTCTCAGCGCGGTCTATGTTTCCGCTCCGCCCCTTACCACCCCTTCCCCCCCTTCAACTTCTCTCACTGTCGCCCCTGTCCTCCCCGTATCCTTTCCCCAGCACCCGTCCCGGACCTGCGGGCTTCGTCTCACAGGACCACAACCACATCCTCCCCTCCCGCGTCCTGTCGAGGCCGCATGCTGAGAGGTGCAGCTTTTTAGCTACCTTCTTAGCGTTCGCATATTGATTTTCAGGCTTCACTATAGAGACTCGCGTTTAATGTGCACCATTCGGTTTTTCAATCATGAATATCCGTTGATTGGTTTCAAATGTTGAGTGGACGGGAAAAACATTAATATTCTAATAGATTAACATGACCTTGTTTTCTTCGTGCCGTCTGCTAAAAAAATCTCTCGTCAACGACAACTACCTGCAAATCTGAGGATCTCCAACATTCGAGACGTTTCGCACGTTTTGTAGTGCGAAACGTCAGCAATCCAGTTCCTTTGCTTTTGCGTCATGCACTAGTAGAGAATCGACTTGCTGCCTCCACACCGCCCCCCTCCATGGCCTCACCCCGTCCCCCGCCCCCGTCCCCCACCCCGTCCCCGCCCCGTCCCACCCCCGTTCCCCTCCTCCGCCCCCTCCCCCGCCCCCTCCCCCCGCCCCCTCCCCCGCCCCCTCCCCCGCCCCCTCCCCCGCCCCCTCCCCCGCCCCTCCCCACCCCTCCCCCTCCCCCGCCCCCTCCACCGTCCCCTCCCCTGTCTCCACCCCCGTCCACTCCCCCGTCCCCGCCGCTCCCCGGGCCCCTCCACCGTCCCTTCCCGCCCTCTCCCCATCCTCTCCCCGTCCCCTCCCCTGTCCCCTCCCCTCCCCCTCCCCTCCCCGTCCTCTCCCCCGGCCTCTCCCTCGGCCTCTCCCCCGGCCTCTCCCCCGGCCTCTCCCCCGTCCTCTCCCCGGTTCCCTCCCCCGTCCCCGTCCCCGCCCCCGCATCCGCCCCCATCCCCGTCCCTTCCCCATCCCCACTCTCGTCTCCGGCCCCCCGCCCCAGCGCCCGTCTCCACCCCCGCCCCACCCCCGCGTGCGACGCGCCCCGCCTCGCCCCACGCCGCCCCCGAGGCCCCCCCGTCGCGCCGCCCGCCGCAACACCTGCGGCTTTATAGTCCGTATATCACGCGCGGCGATAAAAATCGCCGTAAAGGGCGCGGGCGATCCACGAAACGGAGCATTATTTTATTACGTGGAAAAATTAACTTTGTGGAAACATTTCTCCCCGATTTTTGATTTTTATTCGTCCGCGTCCCGCGCGCCGAGATGAGGCAGTCGTAAAAGTTGATTTACGCGGGACGTCAGCTTCGCTTTCCGGTCACTGGGCGGCGCGGCGGTGCGGAGGCGGTGGCTGGGAGAGGGTGGCTTGGGAGGAGGGACATTAAAATGGTGGTTTGGGATTGAACGATGACAGCTATGGGATGGAGTAGGTGCAATAACTCAAGTTTGATATCATTTTCAATAAGTTCCCAAGAGATAGTTTTCCCAAATGTCAAAATGAAGACAGACATCCGATCTTTTTCTAGCATGAAAATCAAGTTTAAATTTGAAAGGTCGTAATATAGGAAGGGATAACAATGTTTTGTATGTAAGTACTTGTAAATAGTTCTTGAGTTCAAAAGAGAACTTACTTAATTACAAGGCTGCAGTATTTGGCGAAAATATCTCCTGCCCTACAATGAAAAAATCTTCAGAATGTTGAAAAATGGTTGTTTACATAACTTGTACAAAAAAAAGTGAGTCTTTGGCGTACTGATGGGAGTAATCAGTGGGCGAGTCGACAAGAGGAGCCGAGCCCGGCATTTTTCAAATAAGTACGCCAAACGCACTTTCATACGAGTTGCATACCCTTTTTTAGCACGAATTCATGGGGTCATACAATTTTACAAGGTCTTTAGATGATTCTCAATATGCAAGGTGGCAGCCATGTTAATTCAAGTTACCCCAGTGTTTTGTGCATTTTGCAGAACTCAGTTGTTTTATAAAGAAGCGACTCCTTTGCAGCTCGCATACGACAGAGTAGGACTTTTCAATCGTACGTTCATTAGTATGAGACAAAATCATGTTATCAATTAAATGTCGCATTTTATTAGAATATTTATTATGTTGCATACGGTTACATATAAATATTTACGGCGTCAGCTTTTTATAATTTTAACTACCAAAAACCCACTAAAAACAGTATAACAGTAATTTGTCTTCTTAATAACATTTTACAAAATTCATGTTCTCACCCTATTCTGATAATATTAACTTACTAATATACAATAATAATATAAAATAATTAATTGTAATATGAACATATTGCACAAGTAACAACTTATTACATTACTCTTAATCTACTTTTGACATTTTTGACGCTAAGGGAAATTCTCCAGACCCCTCTACAGGCAACTTGTCCCAATATTCTGTTCACAAATGAAAATTTACGTACATCTGTGTTTTGTTTTCTCTAACATTAGTATTAAACAAATATTAATATATCTCACATATTATCAAATTCGTAAAATTTTCATTGATGTATTTATGATTTCTTCTGCTAAAGTTCACCACATCGCTGTTTTTGAGATCAAAATCAGTCATGACTTATTTTCTAATAACCCCAAATAATCAAATATTCCTTCTAAACAAACCCGATAGATGTCAGTTTCCTTCCAAAGAATATATCTGGCAGCATTTGTAATTTCCTCCTGGTTTCTTTGATTTCATTTTTACCCGTTTCTGAACTCTTGTCATCTGCATCAGGTGCATTTGTTGTTGATTCAGTCAGTCCTCTCCTTCTTTTCTCACCCCCGTTTCTCCTCACTAGGGAGCGGATTTCTATGATTTTGCATATTTTTGTCCGTGGCCCTCGGGCCATAACTAAGTGAAATTTCTTCACATTTGGTTAGAATATGCTTTAGATTAATATGTTAGTGGATATTTGTGCATATTTCGCCTATATTTCCTGTCGGTGCATATTTTTTGTAATTATAGACGCACATTTTGCATTTTTTGTTAAAAAAGACACTTATCCACAAAAATTTTATCTTTTCAGAGAATCTTATGTATTTGTGAGTGTTCATTGGTTCGAAAGAGTTAGTCACAGTTTGCGTTTTTGTGTTTTCTGTAGATAAAATTACTTGTGCACATGTAGGATATTTCTTGAGAAAATAATTTTTAAAATCACTCAGAAGAAATTTAACAAGACATACAATGTACTTCACTAAGGTGAATATTTATTTCAATTATTTCTCTCGCGAATTAGGGTAGATTATATTACGATTGCACAAAAATATATATTTTCATTTCAAGAATTTTATGAAGATAGGTTTATAGAAGAAATGGAAATATTGTTCATTTTTAATGCATATTTCATAATTTTTAGGTCATAAATGCATATTTTTAAAAGCATATTTCAAGATTTTTGGGCATAAAAATCCTCTCCCTACTCATCACCGTTTCTCGCTAAAGTCCCCTCCGCCGTCCCCTCCGCCGTCCCCTCCGCCGTCCCCTCCGCCGTCCCCTCCGCCGTCCCCTCCGCCGTCCCCTCCGCCGTCCCCTCCGCCGTCCCCTCCGCCGTCCCCTCCGCCGTCCCCTCCGTCGTCCCCTCCGCCGTCCTCTCCTCCGCCTTCGTCCCCATCTTCACCTTCACCTCCACCAGCGCATCCGCCCCCACCCGTCGGCCTCCGCCTGCACCCGGCGCTGACTTATGGACAGCCGCTGTAGCTCAATAAGCGCCCCAGGCCCGCGGCGCCGCGCTGTCAACGATTATCGTGTCCCTCCCCGGTGCAGCGCCCACGCCTGCGCCGCCCCCTCGAGAGGACTCTATAAAGGCTGTCTGGGCCGTCATTCCGGAGGGGGTGATAGGTCCCGGCACGCGGCCTGCCACACGGCGCCCCGATGCATTGCTCTCTTCGAGAGGTAGATACTTACTGGGACCGTGGTGATGGTCTTACTCAGAGAGACTTATTCGAACCAGTGATGGTATTACTCAGAGAGACTTATTGGGACCATGGTGATGGTCTTATTCAGATAGACTTATTCAGACCAGTGATGGTCTTACTCAGAGAGACTTGTTCGGACCAATGATGGTCTTACTCCGAGAGACTTATTGGGACCATGGTGATGGTCTTACTCAGAGAGAATTATTCGGACCAGCGATGGTCTTAGAGAGACTTACTGGTTCCAGTGTGATGGAGAAATTCTTCATTTTCTATTCGTTTTATACTTATGTTTTCCCCTAAATAAGGTGGCAAGAGATATGGGGCATTAGTGTGTCACAGGGAATACCAACTTCATCCTGAATTCCCGTCACTTGTTATAGATTGACTTCAGCTATGGAGGTGGCCGAATTGTGAATAGATTTTGGCATCAGTTCATTGTTTGTCCCTAAGGATGTGATTGAGAACGGGATGACAAAGGAAGGATCGCATGCGGTCCGTGATCCGTTGATTAAGATACTGCTTCGCCACCCGTATGTAATTCCTTAGAAAAATGGGAGAAACCCGATCAGAGCAATCGGCCTTTAGAATTCTCATCTAAGCAATTCTCAGTTCCAATCCAAAATAATTTCGTTTCTTAAAAAATTAGTTTTTCATTAAAAAATAATGCAAAAAACAAAACTCTGCTGTATTGCATTAGTTTGATTCCATTATCTAGACAGTTGTCGCAAGCTGACTTAGGTTGCAAGCTCCATGGTGATGAAAGACCAATAACACATTTGTTTTACATTGATGATCTGAAAGTGTTTGCTAAGAATGAAGCGATTATCTCCCAAAGCTGTCTGTCGTGAACTACTTTAGCAATGACATTTGCATGAAGTTCGGTATTGAGAAGTGTACAAAAATCAATTTAAAAAGAGGCAAACTGACAACGTCAGAGAGCATTGAAGTTGATATGCACGATGTAATTCAAGATCTTGAGCCAGGTAAAACTTACAAATATCTGGACATTGACGAATGTAAGACCATCTCAATGACACAATGAAAGAGAGAATTCGCAGGGAGTATTACGGAAGAGTGAGACTTGTCCTACAGTCCGCTCTGAACCATAGGGAGGGAGGGGTCACCTGACCCCCTACTTCAACTTTGTTTTATGAATTATATGATATTTTTACTTGATTATCTACAATAAATGGAACTTTTTCTTTATGCGATTGAGAAAAATGTTAGTTCTTTAGTGTTCATGGTTCTTGTTTTCTCCATTTTGTTTTTGCATTCACTCTTGTATATATTCTCACACATTGATCCCCTCTGGGTGCATATTCTCTTCACCCACGCATTCATCCCCCCTGGGTGCATATCCTGTTCATCCACACATTGATCCCCCTGGGTGCATATCCTGTTCATCCACACATTGATTCCCCTAGGTGCATATCCTGTTCATCCACACATTGATTCCCCTAGGTGCATATTCTCTTCATTCACACATTGATCCCCCCTGGGTGCATATTCTCTTCATCCACACATTCATCCCCCCAGGGTGCATATCCTCTTCATCCACACATTGATCCTCCTGGGTGCATATCCTCTTCATCCACACATTCATCCCCCCTGGGTGCATATCCTCTTCTTCCACACATTGATCCTCCTGGGTGCATATTCTCTTCATCCACACATTCATCTCCCCTGGGTGCATATCCTCTTCATCCACACATTGATCCTCCTAGGTGCATATTCTCTTCATCCACATATATATCCTCCTGAGTGCATATACTCTTCATCCACACATTCATCCCCCCTGGGTGCATATCCTCTTCATCCACACATTGATCCTCCTGAGTGCATATACTCTTCATCCACACATTCATCCCCCCTGGGTGCATATCCTCTTCATCCACACATTGATCCTCCTGGGTGCATATTCTCTTCACCCACACATTCATCCCCCCTGGGTGCGCCAGCGCCTCCCAGCCGCGCCGAGTGGGGCGGCGGCCGCGGCGAGCGCCCGGGTCGCAGGGCCTGCGCGTGGGCCGGCCGCCGCCGGCCACCCGCTGGAGGCGCGCGCGGGACACGGCTCCCCGACGCGCCGCGCCGCGCCCGGCGGCGGCGGCGGCCGCGCCCGCCGACTGCCGTGTCGCCAAGTGCGTGCGTCTTCCACCGGATGCATCGCTTATCTCGTGCGAGCGCACTCGCGGAAAAGGGTGTCTTGTAGGACCGTTGCCGTGAATTGTGGGCGACACGCGGAAAGGGGTGCGGTCTTCGAGTTGCAGGTCCGTAAAGTGCACGTTTTTGTAACTTTGTATTCCATCGCTTTTAACGTTTTTGCTCTGTTTATACATTTTTTTAAGAATAGGAGTGTTTTTAAAGCTTATATTTTATAATGAAAGTTATAAAATCATCTGTTATAATGCACTAATGAAACATAAAAGAGAGAGCAATTTTTAGAGCTTAATTTATCAATAATACTGTGCTTTACTTAAAATACTTTAAAAATGTGAATTTTATATATTTTTTAATTTTTTTTAGAAATTATTCAATAAAATACGGAATAAGTTTGTAAATAGTAAAGCGAGTATACCTATAGATGTAAACAATCTATGTAGATGTGTAAGTTATGCAACAAATAACCAAGAAGGCTAAATAAACCAAATCTATCACTTCGATAACGATGGTAAATAAACATGGTTTCTAGTTCATGTTTTTGTACTTCAGGACCAAAAAAATTATTCAATGTTTCCAAAATCTTTTCACTGCAAAAAATAGTTCAAAGTTTTGACTTAAAAGTACTCACCTGAAGGAGAAGTCTGCTCTCAGTTTAATCTCGTCGGCAGATAATTTCGAGTTTACATTAAACGTGCTTTATTCGATTTCATTGACACTTCTCATTAATAATAATAATAATAATAATATAATTACGTTTGTTGTATTTATGTAAGCCTAAAGTAATCCAATGTTTTTTTGCGATGAGTGAATACTTTATTCTATAAGTTAATTTATTCCCGATAGTTGCATGTTATTTTCTCATCCTCACCACAACTACACGAGAACGTGTCGTGCCTGCATTTGCAAGTCTGTAGCTTTATCTTTTTTCTTGCAATAATATGTTGAAATACAACACAACACGTAATCGTATTTCAAGAAACAACTAGTGTGACATTTAGAGTAACACACGAAAGAGGACTAAAAATCTTACTCTTTCTAACAATACTTACTTCATTTCTTTTTTCTGCAGATTTTTCCATTCATACAAAACGCACAATAAAGAAAGTCGAAGTATGCTGTACGTGCTCATATTTCTGAAGTTTTAAGCATCTCCATCGCGATCTGATAGGATGAGCATTGCACCGATAAAACGAGAAGACTTGGTCGTATAATAAACAATGCCCATGTTATGCAACCAGGTGAAACAAGGCGTCGTTGGAATATGTACTCTCTGAAAAGTGTTACTTGTTACCATTATCGATATTCATAAAAAGCGAATGAGTGAACAAATACGAACCCTTGACTTGGGTGCTTAGGTAAATCAAGGCATGAAAATCGAAATAATAACGGTTTCTCCTTCAATGGTATATGAATCGAGTCGTTATCGGCATTCTTAACTACAAAAATTCGCAATGAGCAACAGTGAGTGGGTTACCTCGACCTGTACGTAGATAACGTACATCACCTTTCAGGAACCAATTTATTGTAATATAATTTAGAACTTTCCAATGTCTTTCTACAAATGCATATTTGCAGATTTCAGAGGTTATTCAATTATATGTGTGGTAATGTTTATTAATGTGTGGCAATGCATATCTGGACTCATAAGAGAGGGCCAAACGGCCAGAGGGAACATCAAGTGGACTACGTACTACTTGATGTTCAACACATTACCCGGGTATTTACCATTCAAACTCACACCGATGAATGGAAATGTTCTCCGTGAACCCCAATGACCTTTTCCAATGGCATCCGAAAATATCAGCTGTGTGAGGAAGATCGGTTTCGTTTGTTTTTTTCCTTGCGAAATCGGCCCGACCGAAATTTCGGTCAAAACCGGCTCGACTGCGATCGCAGGAGAAAATGATACGGTATGCCGCGCAATCTCACAACCTAGTTTATGTAGAAGGTACAGAAGTTATAGAAGGCACTTCATTAAACCAGTTAACGTGACATAGCAACAACAACAAGTATATTAAATTCCGATACTTCTATGAAACGCTGCACCTCACTTGTCATTTTTACTTACTCGTCAACCACGTACTTAGGCAGTAAAGAACATATATTGAGATCCTGCAGCGAAAAATGTTTTTTTTTGTTTTTTCTTTTTGTTGTTGTTGTTGTTGTTGTTGTTGTTGTACAGAAGGACTCTTTATTGTGGGTCCGCGATACCGAAGAAGTGGATCATTCTCGTTCCTATATGTAGTAAATTACTTCCTCTAATACATTGCGTAGTTAGAATCTACATTTTGTGGGTCTTTGATCACCGAAAAATTAGTTAACGGTGAAGTGCCTGTCTGCCTGTCCCTCAGCCTGTCAATCTCGTTTTGTAAACTCTATTTCGTGTGTCATAAATAGAAATTGTTGAAATGTCAGTTTTACATGCACGGGCAATACGAGAACGTTGTGTAAGCCCCATTGCGCAGTCCGAAAGATGGGAAAGAGAATAGAAAATGCAGTCACCATCTATGTATTTTGAGTAATTAATTATGACATGGAGAACTATTTCGACTTGAATGATATTGTAGTTGCTTCGTTTTGCGTACCATTTATTCACCTTTTCCTCTATCTCTGCGTATCTGTTGCCGTACTGCATTGATCCAAGTGATTTTTTCTCTTCCCAGAGAATTTCTATCGAATAAAATTGTTAATTTTTATGATATTTCTCTTATGACTATAATACGTTAACAGATTTTTTTTATAAATTTAGTATTTTTGTCAAGCTAAAAACTGCTACAAACATGTTGCTAAAAATGAAAGCTTTACTAGTAATTGAGTAAATGAATATTTTTTATTCTTGTATGTAGAATATCATTCGCAAAGAAGAAAAGTTAAAGAAAAATTGTTTTTTTGAAAATTCACTGGCTTTAGTGTAATATAAATATTCCAAATTGTTCTTGATCCTAAGTGTGTTTGATTTAATTATTTACATATTACGGATAGTCAGTTTTCTCTTACTCATCACCTCTTTTTGACATCAATCATTTGTGTACATTCGAACCTTTTTTAATGCTCCTTTTTCATATAACCTCGTGGGCAACGGTTTTTTATTTTCATCAGCACTAAGTAAGTACAGTATTCAATTTGATAAAGGACACAATAATGTAATACAATTCTGTAATATAAATATTACCAATATTGCCTAATACTGAGAAACTTTCATCTTATTTTGCATATTTGACGAACTTACAACTCCCGATGTGATTCAACAGGAACCAACTCTGGCCGAACAGAACTTTTTAGATTTATTTCAAAAGACGTGATCTGTCATCGTAATTACCAGGATCGTTTGTCTCTAGACACCCATAAACGCCTTTGACTGTCATGTCCAAAAGCGTTCTCCAAGAACCATTAACGTGATTCCTCATGACCCACTCTAACTCGCCTAAGGTCTAATGGCCATCAAATACTCCCACGCACTTCCCATTTAAGCGTGTCTCTCTCGTCCTCATGCTTCCGTCTCCCGAACACTCCGCATTCACTTATGTCGTTCTGTCTGTATGCTCCCTCACGCCACGCTCACTTTCCAAGCCCACCCCTCTCCGTGGGCGGCGGCGGCGGCGGCCGCGGCGGCGACGACGACGACGACGACGACGACGGTAGTGGCGGCGGCGCCGAAGGAGGAAGAGGAGGAGGGGGCGGAGGAGAGTCGGGGAGCGCGCAGGCTAATTAAATAAGCCGAGTGCGTTGTCGCGGCCGCATGAGCCGCTATTAGTATGCATAATATCTCATTAGGCGTAACGAATGCGGCCGGCCCTCCGCCGCCGCCGCCGCCGCCCCCTGCCCAATAGACTCCACCGCCACGGCCTCCGCCCCTCTGCCGCCGTCACCACCGCTTTCGCTACTACCATTACCACTAGCACTACTACTTACACTACCACTTCCATTACCACTCTCAATTCTATTACCACTACCACTAACAGCAGCACTTCTGCCACTACTACCAGTACTACTACCACAACCAATACTACCACTACCATTACGCTTCTCACCAACACTAAAATCACCTTTACCACGAAGACCATCACCATCAATGGCATGAAGCTACCACCACCATTTCAGTTACCTCTACCGCCTCTCTATCATTGTTACCTCTACCGCCTCTCTATCATTGTTATCTCTTTGCCGTCACCACCACCACAACCACCACCGCCGCCAACACAACTAACTCCATGACCACCAAAATGGCCGCCTCTGCCGCCACCGCAACTACCATTCCCCTCCTTTCCTCTTTCGCTGCCATTTCGGGCACCGTCTCCTCTGCCGCCGCCGCCGCCTCCTCTCCTCGTCGTCGCCCTGTACCGCCGACGCCGCGGCTAATGGGGTTCGCCCCGTGCGCGCCGCGGAGGCCCCGCCCTCCGCCCAGCCTCCGCCCGGCATCACCGCCCTGCATCACCGCCCTGCATCACTGCCCGGCATCACCACCCGGCATCACCGCCCGGCATCACCGCCCGGCATCACCGCCCGGCATCACCGCCCGGCATCACCGCCCGGCATCACCGCCCGGCATCACCGCCGGCATCACCGCCGGCATCACCGCCCGGCATCACCGCCCGGCATCACCGCCCTGCATCACTGCCCGGCATCACCACCCGGCATCACCGCCCGGCATCACCGCCCGGCATCACCGCCCGGCATCACCGCCCGGCATCACCGCCCGGCATCACCGCCCGCATCACCGCCGGCATCACCGCCCTGCGCTGCCGCCGCCGCCGCCGCCGCCGCCGCACATTTCCATAAGAGCCGCGCGAGCTGCGGCTCAACCTAGTATGTTCGTTAGATCGAACCCCCGCCCCCAAAATCGTCTCTATTATTCAGTAGTATACCTTCCCTTTGAGTTTCTCACACGCAACCAATCTTTATAAATAATGTCTCTAAAGAAAGAGAATTTCACCTAAATGCAGCCCGCAACCCACGTCAGGATTTTTTAATCTATATCGTTAAATAACTCGAACGAAACGAAGAGTTCTAGGGCCTTAAAATCTAAACTTTTGAGGTCAAATGGCCTCAAAGAAACGTACCTCACACCGTAATCTACAGGATGAGATCTTCTTGAACATTCTATTACATTTTTGCTGGTTCGACGCTTCTCGATTCTACCCCATCTTTTCAGAGCCTGTAGAATCCTGCAACTATATGGATAATTACTAATTACTTGATATTCTATGAGATTGAATTACACGGGTGTACCTCTTTGCTCGATAATAAAGTTAAAAGTGAATAGTTTGTTTTGACAAGGGTGTATTATAATATTGTCAATTACAAGGTGACATATAGAACAAGGGACGAAGGATGAGAGGGTCTTGAAGAAAAATATATATTACAGGCTTAATGTGGAAATGGAAAAATAAGGAAGAGGGAGGTATAGCAAGCGAGAGTTCTCTTATGGATACACTAGTACTTCAAATGGAAGTAAAATCTCTGTTCAAGATGATCAGAAAAAAATTGGCTTTTACCGGCCTAATTTTTGAATTAATGATGTTTAAATTACGAATAGTACAGGCTCTTATGGAAAAACCTTTCGTGGCCATTTTTTAAAAGTTTTTTAGAAGTTATATGATGAAAGTTTTTCTTTCTTTTTTCGACACGTATTTTTTTAGGAAGCAGATGGTATCAAATATAACCTACCTCATCGAGCATTATGAGGAGTAATTTATAAAAAAACTCCCACGAAATTCATTGCAACCAGAAGTACTTGCTCTCGTTCTAGAAGTTATGCTGCGCAAATCATGCTATTGTCAGCACTGTTTCTCTTGTGGTAAGAGATACAAAACTACCCTAACTTAAAATTTTGCACCACATGCTATTTCACTACAGTTCACTTTGGATGTAAACAATGTGGACTAATATTCAATGCAAAAATAAAGAAAAGTACGTACACCGAAATCAATCTAACCCATATTAGGCATTGCCAACTTAGGAAAGTAAGAATTATGCAAGAGAATAAATTTATTAGTAAACGTTTTTCTAAAGCAATACTTCTCTTCAATACTTCTCTTTAACTATTCACAAATAATAATTTGCATGCTCCGTTCTCGTTTACAAATAGCTATTAAGATGTTTTAAAGGGTGGAATGTTTGACTAGCGACCGACACGAACGTACCACAACTAGGTTTGAGAAAGCGTCCTCCTCGTCCGCTCTTTAGTGTCTCTAGTGAGAATTATTATATATTGTATTAATATGTACATGTAACTCTATCTACACGCTTATTTGCTAGCCACTTATTGTAGACAAATTTATTTTTGATCGTTTCAATCGTTTTCTCTCTTCTTTAACGCCATAATCTTAATATGAAGAAGATATATTAGAAGTTACGCTTTTAACTAACGTATTGAGAACTTTCTCTGGCGTATTAATTATCATATAAAATGACTCCCCAAAATTTAATAAGAAAACGTTAATAGATTAACACTATTTCTGGATCTTTACTGAAAAAGTTCTGCTCACAATGCTTGAGAAATGAAGTTCCATTATTATGTCACGTTTTGTGACATAAAATGTTGTTGTAGCCTGAATAGGGAAGACTACGTAACTCTTTAAATAAAACTCCACCAAAAGCATCTCAAGTCTCCAGATCGTTTGAGTGGTCCTTTCCACATCGCCGCCTGCCGGATCTTTACGGGCGGTCGAGGGGCCGCGTGGGCGACGTTGCCTATCTAGGAGGAACTCTCCTCCCGCCCCGCCCGCCCGCCTGGCGGCCCACGCGCCCACGCCCATCGCCCGCCCGGGCGCACCGCGCCTCCCCCTTCGCTCTTCGTCCCTTTGCCTTCCCTTTGCCCTCTTCTTCCCGTCTCTCCCCTCACCGGAAAAGGTGGCGCGGGACATCGACTGTATGTCCACTGCAGTGCCTCTGACCGAGAGGTCCTAGGGTTACACTCCCCACGGTGGCTGGCAAGATTTTAGACACTAGCTACGTAGATAGCTAGGTCGAGTTCAGCTGCTGTCTGGAGGAGAATTCTAGCGGCCGGCTGCTCTGATCAGGTAGTTTTC